>JAOTAX010000197.1:35614821-35628934 GCA_025629825.1 Erythroxylum guanchezii
TTTGTTTCCGCAATATGATTTGATTGAACCGTTCGTTTGCTTTGATTCGGTTGAATTGTGTTTCGCCTTTCGTTTCGGTTGGTTATTTCGATTTTGTCACATTATAATCCAAATGCTTTTGGTTGCTTTCGTTTGTTTTCGTTTTTCCGATTAGGGTCCGGTTCCGAAATTGGGTCCCAACATACAATTTCCTTCAAAACTTGGAAAATTAGATCACTCAATTAGCCACCTCGGTAAGCAAATTGGAAGCGCAAGCATAAGGGAAATTACCTTCCCAAACGACGATGAATCCTAAGGAGAATATGAGTGCAATGACTTTGAGACGTGGTAAGGAAATTCAATCTGGAACTTCTTTACCAAGAAAGGTAGAAAAGCACGATGATGGAAAAAAGAAGGATGAACTTCCAACTCAAGAGTCAACAAAGGTAAAAAAGGATTTATCTTCATCAATATCAATTAATGCACATTTACCTCCTTTTCCTAGCAGGTAAACCAGAAGATGATGGATATGAAAGAGAGATTTTAGAAACTTTCAAAAAGGTGGAAATCAATATACCTCTTTTGAAAGCCATCAAGCAAGTTTTGAAATATGCAAAATTCTTAAAGGAGTTGTGCACAAATGAAAGGAAGTTGAAGGACAACGAGAGAATAATTTTGGATAATAAATGTATCAGTTGTGATAAATACGGAATTATCAAAAAATGCAAAAATCAAGGTATGTTTACGCTTCTGTGTGTTATTGGTAATAAAAAATTAAGTGTGCCATGCTAGACTTAGGTGCATCTATTAATGTCATTCCATACTCAATTTATCGAGCTTTAAATATGAATTCTTTGTAAGAAACTAATGTGATTATCCAAGTAACTGATCATTCGTATGTGCGTCCTATTGGAGTTATTGAGAATGTTTTAGTCCAAGTTAATGGTTTGATATTTCTAGTGGATTTTTACATCTTGAAAATGGATGGAGATAATGTTGAAAATTCAGCTTCATTTTTGCTGGGAAGGCCATTTATAAAGACGGCTAAGACAATAATCGTTGTGCACGAGGGTACTCTTTCCGTAGAGTTTGATGGAGAAATAGTAAGTTCAACATTTCTGAAGCAATGAAGTACATGAATGATTTTCAATCCATTTTTCATACGGATATTGTGGATTCATTCGTGCAGGATATGTTTAAAGAAGAGAGTGTTGAAGATAAGTTGGAGTGTAAGGCTAAATCAAAAGTGAACGAGCAAATTGCTGCAACTTGTGAAGTTGTAGAATCATTGTCAGCAATGCTAATAGATTCGGAAACTTTAAATGATGAACTTACTATAACTCACAAGAAAATCTTACCTTATGTTTTGCAGACTCTGAAGATAAAATTAAAGGTGTTACCTGATCACCTCAAGTATGTCTATTTAGGTTAGGAAAAGTCATTACCAACAATTATTTCAAAAAGGTTGACTAAAGAGTAAGAGGAAGGGCTAGTAGCACTACTTAAGGAGTACAAAACTACAATTATATAGAATTTTGGGAAGAACCAACCACGTCGAGCATAACGACATTAAACAATTGTGCTTTTCAGGAGGCAACCCAAAATATGATTGTTTTATTTTGTTTACTTTGTTTTAGTTATATATAACTTGCATTTGATTGCTTTTGAAAAATAAATTTATTGGCATAAAGGAAAAAAGAGGTCTTAAAATTTCAGATTATTAAATCTCATAAGGCAAGACCTCGCTTTATGTAATTTAGTGTTTTGGAATAAAGACCTTAAAATTCTAGACTACTAAATCTCATAAGGTGAGATCTCACCTAATGTGATTTGGTGTTATGATTTTTTTCTTTTTTTCTTTTCTCATTTAATTATTTACTATCTTTATTTACTTAAATATTTTTTAATTAAAAAACCTGAAAAACCTAATATGCTAGTTTGTTTTTGCAGGAAATTAAAAGACAAATTCCAACCACAAGTAGCCCTCCTCTCATTTTGCAGCCCAAAGCTCCACTACAAACTCAGCCACTTCACATAAGTATATAGCAACAACATCACAAGCAGACGCACAAAGCCAATCACCAGACCCATTCCTACAATGCACATCACACCCAATGCTTCCCCAGTCAACCCACACAGTCACTAGTCATACAAAATTGGCAGTATGCCCATAGCTTGCCCTGCCCTCCACAAATGCATAACACCAAGCGAACAGGATAGAGGTAGAAAAATCACGCAGCAAGCAGTGGTAGTAGCATCACAAAAGCACCTTCATGTCCCCACTTGTTTTTTAAAGTTTTAATTAAATTCTTTTATTTTCTTTTTAGTTCAATTTTAATTATTATTACGTTGTTTTTAACCTTTTGCCAAGTAGTTTGTTTATCTTGTTCAATATTATGGGGCATTCTAAAGCTAATACCAAGGTTGTAGCAAAAGGAAAATCGCTGATGAATGTTAATTCACACCCTTAATCTGCGACAAGTTTTGAAATCAGTACTAAAAAGAAGCATGCGTGCATAATTTTCAGATACTCATAATTCAGGGGAGTGCTCTATTTTGTGCTTTATTTTTTTGATTATCTTTATTGAGTTATGAGTATCTTATGCTTACACTAAGGATAATGTATGATTTAGGTGTGGGGGGAGTGAGTTTTCATTACAATAAACTTTGTGATTTGTGCTTGGACTCATGATATGTTGATTCATTTATTAATTATTTCTCATGATAGCTTCATAATTTTCTTATTATTGTTCATGAATAATTCTTAAGTTAAGAAGCATTTTCAATTTAAGATCTAATGCATGAGAGAGACAACCACGATTAGTGTTTTCATTAAATTTTTTCAAGTATCTCATTGGTTTTGTTGAATGAAAGTGTGAAAGACTTGATACATTTTTTGACACCTACATGAGCTTTGAGCCAAAGAGCATTCATCACATATGTGCTTATATATATCTTTTTGTTGTGTGTTATCAAACATAGCTTGTATATGCTAGAACTTGCTTTTGAATACGTGTTACGACCATATTTTTGACGAATTTGTGTATAAAGATGATGAGGGCATTTAGGATAACTATTTTTAACCTGAACAATCCTACCTTAATTTTTATCCCTAAAAAAAATTTGAGCCTTACACTTTCTTTTCTTGCGTAATAACCTTGTTAAAAGCCAAATTTACCCTTTTTGTTGTTGATATCCTTAATAATTTTGAACCCCTCAATTAAAGGATTTGTATTAGCTTGTTTACATAGAATTTTGGTTAATCGCGTGAAAAGTAAATTAGAGGATTCAATTTGCATTATTTTTATTTTTTTTAGAATGGAGGAGAAGTAAAAAAACACAAAAATGAAATAAAATGAAATCTCCTCTTTAATATTGTTGTTGAAAAGAAAAATAAAAGAAAAACAGAAAAAGTGATTGAAAAAAATGTTATTTAAATAAAGTGAATTTTGATTTAAGTCAAAACTTGTATGGATAAGTTTGTATAATTCCTTTCAATTCGTTTAGCCAAAAAGTTCCTTTTGTCATACCTTACCTAAGCCATGATACAACCTTAATTTATTAAGTCCCTTTGATTTATACATTAGGTTCATTTTGTTTAGTGGTAGAGATATGATTCTTGAGAAAGCTTACGAAAATAACTCACTATGTTTTGATTTGAGAGCTTAATGAACCACAACCATTTTGAAAGTATAGAGTGAAATCCTTGTGAGGGTGTAAAGTCTTGTTCATTTGATTTTGATGGAATTGATGAGATGCTATGTTTTAACAATGTGTCTTATTAATGTTTATTCTGTCGATTGTTATTTTATCTTAAGCCTTAAATGTGAATTATTTTTGGAAATTTCTAGATAACATGAAAGGAGATGAAGTGATGATATGAAGATGATTAATGTATTGAATTGATGTATGCTTGAGGACAAGAATTAGTCCGGTGTGGGGGAATTTGATAAGATCTCATCTTGCTATATTATTTGATATTATCTTCTTGTTTTAGATTTATTTTGATGCTTAAATATGAAAATTAATGATTGTTTTGTTCTAGGAGATGAACGTGGAGATTACATTAAATTGGGACTTTGTGGATGATAATCACAAATTTTGGATAAAGTGGAGAGATTGTTGCAGTAGATAAGGTTGATTACTTGAAGAGTTGGAGTTTAATTTGTAAACTTCTCCTTATCCCTATCATGTAGGAGTTTGGAATTTGAATTTGTTTTAGATGGACATCTTTATTGTTGGGGCCTACTTCTGGAGCCCAACATTCGGAGTCATAAGACGTGAGCAAACTTATTTCTTCAACTCATACCCTTACTTTGATTAAATTAATACACTATTCAAACATCAAAACAAACTCATTTCTCCTATTTTAGAACAGATTTTGGGGAATCTCAAATTGGAATTACAATTTGACTTCTTCAAAATATTTGTTCCCCATTGTCTCAAGTTTGTAATGACACCAAAATCATTTAATTTGGTTCAGAAATTTGAAAGTTGTACCCCAAAGATTTTCAGACTGTTATTAAACTGAAACAATGCACTATACTAAACTTCCATCAAGAAATTGAAAGTCTTATAAAATGAATTTAAAACTCTATTTCTTTAGATAATTTGTAGCTCTATGTCTCTAGTTTATTTAGAAATAAGACCCATCTCAATCGGAGCTCCACAGATCAAGATATCATCAAAATACCGAAATATGTTCAGTAAAATATCCAATTCATACTCTTCCAACCAATACCCTTACTTCCTTTCCATCAATCTTTTTTTGAATCAACATCAAGGGCTACCATTTATTTTAAGAGATAGAAAAATGTGTTAGGAATCTATTGGTTCAAAAATCAAGTCATTTGGAGGTCGGACAAAGAAGTTATGGCTAAAAGAATCAAACATGATTTTATTCTCAATCTTGTTGTACCTTTTTTGGGACAATTTGCATAACTTTCTCTAGAAACATCGGATTAAGATCATCTTAGGACAATTTCAAAGAGGACTTCGAGATCTAGAGGTTCAAAATCTCAAATTTCAAAAAATGTATGGTTCAGACGAAGTGCTTGTCACAAATGGATCAGACGAAGGGCTTGTCATAAATGAATCAGACGAAGTGCTTGTCACAAAAGGATCAGACGAAGGGCTTGTCACAAATGGATCAAACGAAGTGCTTGTCATAAATGGATTAGACGAAGGGCTTGTCACAAATGGATCAGATGAAGGGCTTGTCACAAATGGATTAGACAAAGGGATTCAGTCAAAGCTGAATCAGTCTAAAGGGTTCAGTCAAAGAAGCAGACGATGGGATTCAGTTAAAAATAAATCATACTAAAGGGTTCAGTCAAAAAATCAAACGATGGGATTCAATCAAAGCTGAATCAGACTAAAGGGTTTAGTCAAAGAAGCAGACGAAGGGATTAAGTCAAAGCTGAATTAGACTAAAGGGTTCAGTCAAAGAAGCAGACGAAGGGATTTAGTCAATGCTGAATTAGACTAAAGGCCAGTCAAAGAAGAAGACGAAGGGATTTAGTCAAAGTTGAATTAGACTAAAAGGTCCAGTCAAAGTTGAATTAGACTAAAAGGTCCAGTCAAAGAAGCAGATTAAGGCATTTAGTCAAAGCTGAATCAGACTAAAGGGTCTAGTCAAAGAAGCAGACAAATGGATTCAGTTAAAGCTGAATCAGACTAAAGGGTTTAATCAAAGAAGCAGGTGAAGGGATTCAGTCGAAGGTGAATTAAACTAAAGGGTCCAGTCAAAGAAACAGATGAAGGGATTCAATCAAAGTTGAATCAGACTAAAGGGTTCAGTCAAAGAAGCAGACGAAGGGATTCAGTCAAAGCTGAATCAGACAAAAGGGTTCAGTCAAAAAATAAGACGAAGGGGTTTCTACAGGGTCTTCCTCACTTCACTTATAGTTCTAAATCACTAACTACACTCTCCAAAGCGTCTCCAATGGATCCTACATCCATTCTAACATCACTTTCACTCATACTCTTTCCAAATTCGCTTCTTCTAATGCGATATCACTCTTTAAACATTTAGTTACCAATTTGGTTGTATTAAACTCCCAAATCTCAACTCAAATGACTCATCCTTACTATAGCTGTCCTGTGTATACATCCTATGCAGAGTCACCACTCAATAATGGTCATATCTCTTAACTCCGATGTCCAAAAATTTTATACTATATAGCGTTGAAAGCTAGAAAGATAAACTATAACTTTCCAGAAGACAACTTGACTAATTTAGCCTAGATCAATATAGTTTTTCCCCAGAAATCAAAACACAACTTTACCCTTGTGAAAGACTTGAAAATTTTCCTAAATTCAGTTTCTCTAATGCAACATCATTCTTATCCATTCAACTACATCATAAATCGTCAACACAATTCACATGACAAACATATAGCAAATTCTCAATTCATTCAAGAAGCAATAAATGCAATACTTATTATGTAATTGAAATCATTAAATTTCCTTGATTCAAAGAAAACATTTGTGGCTTATTTACCCTATTATAAATATGTACCCACCTTGATTTCCTTGCTTAAAATGCCTCTCCTCTTGTTCCTCTTGCCTTTCTTAATTTTCTTGATTCTTCACCAAATAAAGAGATTTTGACTCAAATGGAAGCTCTTTTCTTCCTATACCTCTTTCTTTTCTGGAACAACCTTCAATTCTCTCTCAAAAGATAAGAAATGATGAAACCCTAGCTCAACTCTCTTCTTTTCTATCAACTACCAAAATCTCTTTCTCTTTCTTTCTTATTTTCGTATTTCTCTTCTTCTCTCTCTCAATTCACGTTTTCCCTTCTTAAAAGAACAAGTCATCATTTCTTCTTCCATTTCTACCCTTAATGGGTGTGCAAAGTCCCTTTTGCCCCTCCTTATATGCTTATGGTCTTTCATCCTTAAGTGATCTTCCAAAAATACCCTTGAACATTCTTATAACCTTAACACTTTAATTCCATTTACCCATGCAATAAATCTACTAACTTTGACATAATTAAATAATTCCAAAATGATTAATCCATCAAAACCTCAAAAATTATTTAAATCATGCTTATTCATTAAGAAAAATTTCGAGGGCCAACATTTCTCCCCCTCTTAAAAGAATTTCATCCTCAAAATTCTTATTTGACTGATCTAGAGGCAGGGGTATATCTCCTCATATTAGCAATAATGTCACCTCAAAGTTAAGAATCCAACCACATAGTTGGATAATTTACATCAAACATAATGCATACACTCTCAGTAGCATGTCCTACATTTTATGCTTGTGTCTCTATCAGGAATAGGACTCTAGTACTCACTTTTTAATCATTACATATTCATTTCTGATTTGTTCTTTCATTGATCATTCTTAATATAAACTATCTGATCTGCTTAACCTAATTCAGTAAAATTCTTCTTCGAAAGAAGATTTCTTGCTACTATCGTCTATACTGTTCATGCAATCTTTATCAGTCAACAGTTATCATCATTGCATTATCAATCATTCTTAATACCTCAAGAAGACCAATTTCTATCGTTCTTATAAGGTCATAATGTTCGAATTACTAAAACTCAATAAAGTTGTAAACATAATTACTGTCGCATAAACTTAGGTGTGTATCATCAAATTCATCCCATTTTAACATCAATTATACTCCAATTTTCTAGGATTTGCCTCTTCTAATATCTTATTGGTTCAACTACCATATTGAGAGCATTAACTCTTCTTATTCAATTCTTCATCTTTTTCTTAATCTCATTCACCCATAAAATCCTATCTTGTATACACTTCTAACTTTCTCCTTACTATATATCATTCATCTTATGAATCTTCCATATGTATATCCTTAATCAATTCAGAATTATTGAAGCATAATCTTCATGAAATTCTGATCTCAATTCCACTAATATCGTCTTATACCAGATCATAACTCTTATCATAACAATTAAACAATCATTTTAAATTCCAAGTTTAACCTTTCAATTCCACTTTACGTGTACACCTTAAATCTTGTCATTTCCATTTATGTCTCTATTTCTTCTCAGTCAATTCATGAAATATTTTCACATCTATATCAATTCAAGTAGATATCCACAACAAAATTTCGTCACCATATTCACTGACATAACCATAAATACTGAATCTATATCTAACATATCGAACTACGTAACATTCCTTATTTTTAAATATCCATAAACTTTAATTTTCTCATATCATGGAGGAGTATCATTTTCTCACTAATTCTATCAACTCAAACTCTTAACAATTGTCATGCGATTGACACATATCTTGAAAGATGCCCATGTAAGATCCTAATTCTGGGCTCTGATATCATAATTGTTGGGCCCCACTTCCTGAGCCCAACATTCGGAGTCATAAGACGTGAGCAAACTCATTTCTTCAACTCATACCTTTACTTTGATTCAATCAATACACCAGTCAAATATCAAAACAAACTCATTTCTCCTATTTCAGAATAGATTTTGGGAAACCTCAAACCGAAATTACAATTTGACTTCTTCAGAATATTTGTTCCCCATTGTCTTAAGTTTCTAATGAAACCAAAATCATTCAATTCGGTTCAGAAATCTGAAAGTTGTACCCCAAACATTTTCGGACTGTTATTAAACTGAAACAGTGCACTATACTTGACTTCCATCTAGAAATTGAAAGTCTTATAAAATGAAATTAAAACTCGATTTCTTAAGATAATTTGTAGCTCTATGTCTCTAGTTTATTTAGAAATAAGAACCATCTCAATCGGAGCTCTACAAATCAAGATATCATCAAAATATCGAAATATGTTTAGTAAAATATCCAATTCATACTCTTCCAACCGATACCCTTACTTCCTTTCCATCAATCTTTTTTCGAATCAACATCAAAGGCTACCATTTTTTTTGGAGAGATAGAAAAATATGTTAGGAATCTATTGGCTCAAAAATCAAGCCATTTGGAGGATGGACGAAGAAGTTATGGTCAAAAGAATAAAACATGATTTTATTCTCAATCTTGTTGTACCTATTTTGGGACAATTCACATAACTTTCTCTAGAGACATTGGATTAAGATCGTCTTAGGACGGTTTCAAAGAGGACTTCGAGATCTACAACTTTTATGCAAACCTTGAAGAGAGATTCTGCCATCTATAGGTTCAAAATCTCGAATTTCCAAAAATGTATATGGATCAAACGAAGGGCTTGTCACAAATGGATCAGACGAAGGGCTTGTCACAAATGAATCAGACAAAGTGCTTGTCACAAATGCATCAGACGAAGGGCTTGTCACAAATGGATCAAATGAAGGGCTTGTCACAAATGGACCAGATGAAGGGATTCAGTCAAAGCTGAATCAGACTAAAGGGTCCAGTAAAAAAATCAGACGATGGATTCAATCAAAGCTGATTGCTGAATCAGACTAAAGGGTTCAGTCAAAGAAGAAGACGAAGGGATTCAGTCAAAGCTGAATAAGACTAAAGGGTTTAGTCAAAAAACAGATGATGGGATTCAGTCAAAGCTGAATCAAGCTAAAGGGTTCAGTCAAAGAAGCAGACGAAGGGATTCAGTCAAAGCTGAATCAGACTAAAGGGTTCAGTCAAAGAAGCAGACGAAGGCATTCAGTCAAAGCTGAATCATACTAAAGGGTCCAGTCAAAAAAGTAGACGAAACGATTCAATCAAAGCTGAATCAGACTAAAAGGTCCAATCAAAGAAGCAGACGAAGGGATTCAGTCAAAGTTGAATTAGATTAAAGGGTCCAGTTAAAGAAGCAGACGAAGGGATTCAATCAAAGCTGAATCAGAATAAAGGGTTCAGTCAAAGAAATAGACGAAGGAATTTAGTCAAGGCTGAATTAGACAAAAGGGTTCAGTCAAAAAATCAGACGAAGGGGTTTCTACAGGGTCTTCCTCCACTTATAGTTCTAAATCACTAACTACACTCTCTAAAGCATCTCCAATGGTTCCTACATCTATTCTAACATCTCTTTCACTCATACTCTTTCCAAATTCGCTTCTTCTAATACGATATCACTCTTTAAACATTCAGTTACCAATTTGGTTGTATTAAAGTCCCAAATCTCAACTCAAATGACTCATCCTTACTATAGTTGTCCTTTATATACATCCTATGCAGAGTCACCACTTATAATGGTCATATCTCTTAACTCCGATGTCCAAAAATTTCATACTATATAGCGTTGGAAAGCTAGAAAGATAAACTATAACTTCCCAGAAGACAACTTGTCTAATTTAGCCTAGATCAGTATAGTTTTTCCTCAGAAGTCAGAACACAAGTTTACCCTTGTGAAAGACTTGAAATTTTCCCAAATTCAGTTTCTCTAATGCATTATCATTCTTATCCATTCAACTACATCTCATCCGTTATAATTCCTATTTTGTTTTCCATAACATCTCACTTATGTATATATATATATAACAACAATTCATGTTCAAAAATTATAAACTCAAGTTGGTAACTTCTTCCAGTATATCTAATTTCAACTCACATCATCCATACAATATTTATATTTCATTAACACCAAGGATAAGAGTTTACAAAGCTTTAATAGCATTCCAAGTCACATTACATCATCGGTATCAAAATCCAAAATACAAAGCCCAATAACTCTCAAACTGTGTCTAAAGCCTTGCTTTATATAAATTGATTCCTCAAACAAAACAAAACATGCAAATTCAGAGTGATGCTTTGACTTTTGGTTACACGATCTCATTTTCTTCACCTGAAGATGGGAAGAAAAGGGGGGGGGGGGTGAGCTTGAAAGCTCGTGGGTAACAATTTATAACAGAAAAATAAGCAAAACCTTTGAAAACATTCACTTGTTATAGAAACTTCTCATTGAGTTCATAAAACACATGATTCTTAAATTTTCAACCAAATTCACAAAAATACACATCATGTATGCATCAATCTTGTTGACATATCATGAGCATATAAGCACATCAAAATGATTTGGGTGGATCCAAAAACAAAATGTACTAACATATTTCCTATAAGGGTCCTATGTAGCCGTGAACAGAACGTGCTATTGCAATCCTATATAATGGTTTTGCGTAGCCGTGAACTTAAGGGAGTCCATGAAGGAGCTCCATGCCACTAGCGAGCAGGCTAGAGTGCACTTGACTTAACTTAGGGGACCACCACAAACCCACATAATCATGCATTTCACATCTTGTAAACATATTGCCCAAAGTGGCACATTTTCACATCTTGATTTTCATAAACATGAGATATTTCGAAAATCATTTCTGAAAACATGATTTTATATACATGTTATCTTTTCAAAAAAATCACTTTCAAAGTCTTTTCATAAATTGTCAACACAATTCACATGACAAACATATAGCAAATTCTCAATTCATTCAAGAAGCAATAAATGCAACACTTATGATGCAATTGAAATCATTAAACTTCCTTGATTCAAAGAAAACATTTGTGGCTTATTTACTCTATTATAAACATATACCCACTTTGATTTTCTTTCTTAAAACTTGATTAAAATGCCTCTCCTCTTGTTCCTCTTGCCTTTTTTGATTTCCTTGATTTTCACCAAATGAAGAGATCTTTAGCTCAAATGGAAGCTCTTCTCTTTCTCTACCTTTTTCCCTTCTTGAACAACCTTAAAATCTCTCTCAAAAGCTAAGAAATGATGAAACGCTAGCTCAACTCTCTTCTTTTCTCTCAATCACCAAAATCTCTTTCTCTTTCTTTCTTATTTTTGTATTTCTCTTCTTCTCTCTCTCAATTCACGTTTTCCCTTCTTAAAAGAACAAGAAAACATTTCTTCTTCCATTTCTACCCTTAATGTGTGTGCAAAGTCCCTTTTGCCCCTCCTTATATGCTTATGGTCTTTCATCCTTAAGTGATCTTCCAAAAATACCCTTGAACATTCTTATAACCTTAACACTTTAATTCTATTTACCCATGCAATAAATCCTACTAACTTTTACATAATTAAATAATTCCAAAATGATTAATCCATCAAAACCTCAAAAATTATTTAAATCATGCTTATTCATCAAGAAAAGTTTCGGAGGGCCAACATTTACAAGTTAGAATTAGATCAGAAAATCTTATGAAAAGGACGTTCCTCACATCAAAAAGAGGTTATATCCTCTTATGTTTTTCGCAATTCTTAGTCTTTCTTCAGTTTTTGATAATGGAGCAAAAGTCATATGTGACTAAACTCAATCATTCTGACTCAAGGGGATTCAATATTCTAGTTGTAACTGTGTGAGATTTTGTGTTCCAAACTTTTATTAATGTTCTAATTTAAGTATTTCTTGTTTCGAGTTCTCATATTTCATGAATAATTAATATTCAATTAATCTGACAATTTAATTTAATATTGATTATTCTATCGCTATTTAGGAATTCAATGATCCGTAATTGTCATAAAGGAATGGTACAAGTAGCAAATAGGTTATTTATGAATTTTTATATTTAACTTATGATAAACAAGAAAACTAAATTGAATAGTTGTAGCTATCTCGATTATTTAATTTAGGGTTTAGTCTTTTTCACGAAGCTTATTGCTATTATTTATTGATATGGAATGTCATCACACCCAGTCAATAGATGATAAGTTTTGGTTTGGATGGTAGGTTTAAACCAATTAATTTAGGAAAATTTAATACTTATTATGGCTATCTTAATAGGTTTCAGACTAACAACTTGAATCATGAAAATATTCTTTTTAGACCAATGATTAATGTCACAATTAGATGATATCTTTCCCTTAAATAGGAGTGTGGTAATCTTGACTTTCTCAATTTTAAATTCAGTTGATTTAATTTATTTTCGTATTAATTTTAGTTAATCAGTAATTTAATCAAAAACCTCCCATTTAATTTTACTTGAAATTAAGAAGCTACTGTTTAGTTCTTTAGGGATTCGACCTGGTTCCACGACTACAACAAAAGTTTGGAGAATTGGAATAATTTTGGGGGCTTTGACAACTCAACCAATTATGTATTAGGACTTTTAAAGAAAAAAGTTAGTATTCATAATTTGGTAATAAAATTTCAAAATTAGTATAAGGAATATTGATTCTTAATGATAAAAGAAGAAATCGACATAAATGAAGAATTTGAAGAGTTATTGCTTTAATGTTTAGATGTTAAGATACTATTTCCAATTTTATCAAATAAAAATTTATTAAATGAAACAAATTGTGTCCATATGTATAATACGATCTAATATTTTAATATTTTGATTGTGTAAATTTTGTTAGCATAGTTGTTTGTGATAACTTTTAATTTAATTGTTATATTCTTATTTATGTTTACTTAAATATTTTTTCATAATTTTCTTTTACACTTGATTGTGTTTGATTTTTTTGTACGTCTTATCTAAAAAAAAGGTTGATAACTTTTTTTAACATAGCTTTGTCTATTTCTTATCTTTCAAATTATTATAAAATCTCCTTAATTGAATAATTATGGAGACATTTACAGTAAATTTTTGTTTACTACTCATATTCATCAATTACGAGACATAAACTTAACATAGAAAAATATAATATAATTCACATAAAATATGTCATAGAATATAAAATAATAACTATTAATTAATAATTATTTTATTATTAATTAATAAATAATAAACTGTAAGTTGACTATTCAATCACGAAAATTTTATATTTTTTATTATTCTAATCCAATCAATTGTAAAGGTTATACAACTCTGAAAAGCATGTAAAATATAAAATTATTAATAATTATGTCACGTTACAAATTAAAATATCATAGTAATATATATATACTTCCTTTCATAATACCCTACCCCGAGGAGAAGTTGAATCCCCGCTGCTTCCTTGAAAGAGAGATGTCCTGAACCACTATATATACATACATACATACATACATACATACATACATACATACATACATATAAGTGTTTGTGTGTGTGTGTGTGTGTGTGTGTATATATATATATATAGTGATACAGAAACCCCAAGAAAACAAGGTTCTTGAAACCACTTAATCATATTGAATCAAAACCATAATCTTTCTATTCTAAGAACATGCTAGATCAAACCCTAAATCATAAGTTTAAGACCCAATCCCAAAGAAATCAGAAATCAATTTACGTTGCAAGTACTTACTTATTGATGCAAATCAATTTCTTGAAG
>JAOTAX010000197.1:35649574-35666727 GCA_025629825.1 Erythroxylum guanchezii
AATTAATTAGGAGATAATTAGGATCTTTTGAATTTCAAATCATTTCCTTGTAAAGTGGAGTTTATCCTTGATGTAATCTGTATTTAACTCTTGTAATCTTATCAATTGAATATAGCTTTTCAAACTCAAACTCTTATTTCTTTACCTTGTCTCTTAATTTAATAGACATCAAAGCACTCGAAGAACAAAAATATTGCCATCTCAATAAATAATAAATGTTTTCCTTTAATTCATTGGAAAATTTGGTTCTGTTTGATATTGGCCTTTGTTGACGTTTATAATAAGTTCCACTTAACATTTATTTGGTCAATCTTGCTTTTTCAGATATTTTCGAAAGGGCCACCATTTTTGTCACTGGAATTCTAAGGTATCATGGGTGTCGTTTTGCCGGATGTTCTCAAGGGACCAGTTGTTTTTGGAATACTAAGGGTTGTGTCTGTTTCGTGATTCAGCTACTGAAGACTCTTACGAATAAGTTTTATAAATATAATATTAATTATTTGTGTGGATTACTAATGTTTTAATATAGATAGTCTCGTGATAATTAGTTAGATTTTAACATATTAGTTTATACAGGTGAATGTATAGAATAATATGAATAACATAGTATTTTCACCGTATATCCAATGAAAAATGACAACAGGATGAATTGAACTCTAGTAATTGCGTCATATTTGCTGATATTTTTTATTTCCTATATCTTATTAAGGATCTAAATCTTATTTATAAATTTAGGATATTTCATTTAACACAAAATAAAAGGTCTAAAAATACTACTCTTGATTAAAATTATAACTTACCATAATTTCTCATTCATAAATAGTAAAAATTTTACAAATTTTTTTAATATATAATTTATCATTTCTTTCTTTTGGTTCTAAGAAAAAGAATAAATGATAAATCGACTAGTGATATTAGCAAAATCAAGTTAGTACATGGAAAAATACGAGGCTCTGGTTTAGTCTTATCTTTCAGCTAAAATATCTAACAATACATGTGAATCACATCGATCTGTTTAGCTAACATGGAATGTCACTGTTGACGTAGTGGTACCTGTGGGGTGGATTTCTCTCGAAGAAGGAAGAATAGTCTAAACTCCTCGTGAACTTCTAGATTTTATTAGGAAATAAATGGCACACGTACCAATTAAAGGTCTTGAAATTAGGTCAACCGTAGTATAAGTCGGCCAGTATCATTCCATGGCATCTTCAGGTTACTCATAAACACACTCTTTTGAACATTTGCATGGGGGCATGGTAATTTGTAGTTGTTAATTTGACTTGCAATAAAAAAGACACGGTAATAGTTTTATTATCTTTTTCTATTGAAATATTTATATGTAAGAAGTTTGGCTTAATAATTAAGTGGGTAAATGCCTCAAATCAACTTAATTTCTAAACTTAAATATCATTAGAATAGAACGAAAAAGGGAGTTGTCTGGCGTACATAAATTTGCTCAAGTCGTTTAATTAAGAATTGTAACTGCAGTGCAAAAGTTGGCATGAAAATATTACGAATGTAAAAAAAAAGTTAAAGAAGAAGGTCCCTTTGATTTAAGATATAGGGTTTAGGATTTAAGATTTAGGGTTTAGGGTTTATGATTTAGGATTTAAGATTTTAAGCTTTAGGATTTAGTATTTATGATTTAAGGGTTAAATCTAAGATTTAAGGTCTATAGTCATTTCATACTTGTCATAAGTTACGCTAATATATACCTATCAAACTTTTCTTTAACTCCCATCCATCGTCAAGACTGTTAATAAAAAAGCACATGAATGTTAGTGTTCAAAAGCAAAAATGGTAATATTTAAGACTGTTAAATTTTGTAAGTTTAAGCTTAAATAAACTGAACACGTATAATTAAATGAAGTGATCCTTTAATTACCTATTTATAGCGACATATCATTATTTTTCTATCGAATAGATGCTCAAATTATATAACATTAGATTTTTAAAAATCGATTTATAAGAACAATATTTCATCTTTTTTATTATGTATAAAGACTTTTACAGAAAAAATTGTGTTTATACTTTTGTAATTAAAATTATAAATTAATATAAAGAATATAGATTCTACTACATTCATCTTGTCTCGATAATTTGAATGGTTTTTGTTTGAAGGTTTAGATAATATTTCTAATTTTATTAAATAAAAATTTATTAAATGACATATTATAGTACATCTGTTCTTATAATATGATATAGTATTTTTAATAGTTTAATTATATAAATTTTGTGATTGTGGCTGTGATAATATTTGATATAATTCTTTATATTCTTATTTATGTTTACTTAAATATTTTTTATACTTGTTCTTCTAATCGTTTGATTTCTTTTGCACTTAGTCCAAAAAGAAAAAAAAAAGAAGTCGATAACTTGGCAAAACCAAGTCCATATCTGGATTATTCCTACGTTCTAGTTCAATTGACGGCTGAAGGGTGTACTTGGACCTGAAAAGTTATCAAATAAATGGAAAATTATACACCTGAGTCGTATTTATTTGAAAGATTTAACTATATGACTATTTAATAGTATTTAATTTATGGTCATTAAAATCAATGTTACCTAAAATATATTAGAAACATTAACAAATAGTTTAAAGTGTATAAGAGTAATCTAGATAACATTGATTTTAATGATTATAAAGATTACTAAAATAATAACTACGTGATTTTTTCTTTATTTGAGGCATGTTTGCTCTACAATAAATAATAATTAAATAACTTGAAAGGTAAAGCATATTAAAAATGTATGGGGATTTCATATTACCCTTAGGCCTTGTTTGGTTGGCATGAATTCTTGCTTGGAAAGCAATCTTTTTTCTAAAATTTGTATTATCACGTTTGATTTATTTTTTTTAGTCTAAAGAAAATAGTAACACTTTACTTGAATTTTAAATCCCAACACCTTCTTGGTATTTAGATTACTTTCCTTAAGAACTTAATCTAAAAAATACACTAGCCAATTTAATCATTTCTTCTTTCTCAACTTTACGACAACTCTTTTATAAGATCTTGTCTCCAAAAATCATAATAATAAATAATAATCACAATTTTAATTTAATTTTTAATTTAATAATTACTAATAAATATAATTAAATTTTAATATATTTTTAAAATATATAAATTTCAAATAAATTTTGATTTAATAATTAAAAATATGTAAAAATAAATATTAGTTTATAAATAATAATTTTTAAATTATTTATTTTAAAAATTAAAATATTTTTATTAATACTTTATTAATAAATATTAAAATAAATTTAAATAAAAATATTTATTATTATTTTAAAAGAAAAAATTAAAAATTCATAATAATTATAAAAGTTGAAATAAATAAAATAACTAATAAAAAAAGAGGGGGGAAGTAGGGATAAGAGGGAGGGAGGAAATTTTAAAATTTTTTTTGAAAATTTTGTAAAAAAGTCCCTCTATTTTTTAAAATTTCTAGTATCGACCAGTGTTTGACCGGTAATAAATTTTTAAAATTTTCCAAAAAAAATCACCTTATTTTTTTAAATTTCCTATATCGGCCAATATTTGGCCAGTATTTTGAATACCAGCCGGTATCGATTGGTATTTAAATCTGGTACGACCTACTTTTTATTTCGTATTTGTTTTGATCGGATATGTACCGTTATTCATAATACTGTCTTCAACTATTCTTATTATTCTCCCGTTAGTAGGATTTTGAATATTTTTGCTCAGAAGTTTCAATCGATAATCTTCAGGTTCATATTTTTCCTTATTTAACGATTTCAATTTTTATTCGGTTTGTAGGAATATAATTAGAAACACAAGTCAAAATTAAATTATATTCTATAAAATACTGTTGCATACCAAATACTATAATAAGAATCTACCAAACTTTTATATTAGAATTCTTATAAATATCCAAACATGTGCATATATTTACTTTTCATAGATTTATTTTCCGAAGAATCATATTCCGAATTTACTTTACTTTCCCGCTAACCAAACGGGGCCTTAAACAAATGTAGTAGTCTTTTGAACATGTAAATGAGTTTGATAACAAGCTCTTCTTGTTATAATTAAAAAACCTTCTAATTTTTAGACGGAAACATGAACCTCTATATATATGTGGAATTGGAAAAGGATACTATATATATAGTCTAAAAATTAGAAGGTTTTTTAATTAATTATATATATATATATATATATATATATATGGGGCCTTAAACAAATGTAGTAGTCTTTTGAACATGTGAACGTGTTTGATAAACAAGAAGAAGGGGCCTGAAACAAATGTAGTAGTCTTTTGAACATGCGAACGAGTTTGATATCAAGCTCTTCTTGTCATAATTAAAAAACCTTCTAATTTTTAGACGGAAACATGAACCTATATATATATGTGGAATTGGACAAGGATAATATATATATAGATGAGAGAAGTTTATTTAAAAAAGGATTTTTCTCAAAAAATTATAAAACCAATCAAAATTTATAAAGTTTGTTATCGTCTAAATTTAAAATAAATGTAAATATTATAATTAGAAAATAATAAAATCAACATTTGGCATTTATTTGAGTAAGATAACTATATTAATAAATTCTAACCTAATTGGATTTCTTTGAACGACGAGAGTAAAAATGGTTTCAACAACCAGAACTTGCTGTCAATATACTTGATCTAGGCTTAAACAATTTGGTAATTTGATCCAAAATACACAACACTAGCCTGGAATAGTACTACAGTAATGACATAAAAAAAGATTTGAAAAAACGGCTTCTAGCTAAGGACTAGAAATTAAAGGGCCCTAAATCTGGCATCACCATATAACTTCCCACATTTTTACTATATATACCAATCAAGCTTCTCTCATATTCCCATCTCCATCACCACGTTATCGTTGTTTAATACATGCTCATTAGAGTGAAAAGCCAAAATGGTGATGTTCAAGACTTCTTTGGTTCTTTTATCTCTAATGACCATGTCCTTAATGACTATCTTTTCAATGGTCCATGCCCAAGACACGCCCGAAGATTATGTCCAAGCACATAATGCAGCTCGTGCAGAAGTAGGCGTCGGACCTGTGATTTGGGATGACACGGTGGCTGCATATGCCCAAAACTACGCTAACCAACGTGCCGGAGACTGCGGTCTTGTTCATTCCAGTGTGCCATACGGTGAAAACATCGCAATGAGCAGCGGCGACTTATCTGGTACAGAAGCAGTGAAAGTTGAAACTGTGGGTTAACGAGAAACCCTACTACGATTATGACTCCAACTCTTGCACCAACGGCCAGCAATGTTTACATTACACTCAGGTGGTATGGAGGAACACATTTAGCATAGGATGTGGTAAGGTGAGATGCAGTAATGGAGGCACTTTTATTACCTGCAACTATGAACCCTACGGCAACATCATTGGCGAGAGACCTTATTGAAGATCAGATTCTAAAAATATTGCACTTGTAGTTGTCATCAAACTGTTTTCTGGTATAAATATAACAAATATATGAATAAAGTTTCAAATAATATTAGAAAAATGACGTAGTTTCTTATCTCTTCAATTTGTTAATTATCGCTAACTAGTGAAAATTAACTTCTATCATATATCAAATTTTGTCTTGAATCCCTTTCGGAAAAAAAGAAGAAGAAAGGGTGTCGAATCAATTTGACATTATGAATATTGAGCTTAGGGTTTTTCTTCTTTTAGTTACATCCAATTCTATCGTCCTTCCTACCCTCATATAAAATAAATTGTATATTTTCTTAGTAGCCAAATAAGTTGTTACAGGACTTTATACTTAGGCGGGTTGACACTGTCAACACAAAAATTTTTGTACCTAGTTTTGCTTGGGCCTAAGATAACTTAATTGGATCAGTGGAAGATCTGCATCTAATGGCAAGAACCAGCCTCTCAAGTCTCATCGTACAGAAGGGCTTACAACATGTTAAATTTACATAATTTAATGGAAATAACTTAAAGAACAAACTTTCTCTTTACCTAGAAATCTTTATGAATCTAACAGTATGAGACTATTCTCTAAGTACTTTGCATATTAAAAATTACACAAAGCCGGATAGTACAATTCAATTTTAAAAAAACATAATAAGGTAAATTTAAATCTACCCCCTTTTTACTCTACATGCCTCAAATATCTCAAACTATATCCATAAAGCCATAATTTGCATATTTATAAGGTTGAGTTTGTTTGTAATTTAGCATTTTATGACATGTTTTATATAAATTATATGATATTTTCGCGTGTTTGGTTCATTGGTTTCTGTCTATAGTTTTTCTTTTTTTTTGAAAATGAATAAAGTATTATATAGATGAAACTAATACCACATTACAAGCTGCACATGTTCTTCATATCCATAGACAAAAATTCGTGCAAAGGTTTAACATAGATGCAAGCTGTGATACTATTGATAGCTCTATCCGGCAATTGGTATTTCTCTATCTTCTTCTTAGTAAACCGTTGGCTATTCCGCTCTTTCTATATGATATATATGGCAATTGTAAATGCTGCTTTGGAAAGAGGAGCATTCGGTTTCCTCCGTGCCGAATTGTCAATAATCCAAGATAAGATTTGCTCCCAATTATATCCACAAAAATTATAAGATTCTACTCTAAATAGCCTTAGTGTAGGGACCACTACAAGAATAACATATTATTTGCGATGTTTTTTTTTATAAAACGTCACAAAATGTTTAAACTTATTGTGACGTATTTTGTGACGTTTAAAAAAGTCACAAATTGTTTCAATTTTTTGTGACGTTTTTACAAAACGTCGTAGAATTGTAACACTTTTTGTGACGTTTTATAAATAAAACGTCGCGAAATAGAAACCGCGACATTTTATTAAACAAAACGTCGCAGAAGGCTATTTAAAATTAAACATTTTCCCCTGGCGCCTTCATTTCCCACCAGCTGGTTTATACTTGGACGTTTCTTCTTCTCTAGTTTTTTCTCTGGCTACCTTCTCTCTGCAGTGAATAGCAACGCAAGGTTTACGCTCTTCTTCTGCTCTCAGCTCTCAGTTCTTAGCTCTCCGGTTGAGTCAGTTGTGGGGTCAGCGGAGAGCGGCAATGACGACAATGATGACAGCGACTTCCTCTCTGGGTAGCATCTTGAAGCACAACAAAACAAATTCACTATAGACATGTCTCGACTTTTTGTTAGAAATTCCAAATTACATATCTACTAGGTCTCGCATGCCGATGAAGTCCCTCCTCCTAGCTCCGTTTGTTTTTTTTGTCTCTTAGAAAGTATTAAACTGTTTTAAACCCTAATTCACGTCCTCTTTTTCTCCTCCAATTTTGGTAAGTAAATTAAATGGGAACAGGTGGAGGAGACGATGCAGACCTCCACACCGCGGTAAGATCCGGGGACCTGAATGTGGTTTAGTCAATACTCTCCTCCAATCCTTTAGCAGTTAACTCTAGGGATAGGCACTCTCGCACTCCGTATACTTCTTCACTTTACCCTCTTTTTTCTTATGTTTTCTCTCTTATCTGTTTCCTCTTTATTATTATGTCCCTTTGAATTTGTGTTTCCCAGTTGTTAGCTTTGCTTGCTTTTTCACATGTGTACACAAAATGGGTTCTTGATTAGTGTCTAGATTTTCTTGTGGGTTATTCTTATTGATGTCTTGACTTCAATCTTCAGAAGACGAAGATGCAATTGGGTGTTCAAGTCTTGGTGATAGATTCGAGGGAACTTGAAAAAATTAATCAAAGGTTTTGGATCATAAACTTCAAATTCGATCCCTCGAAGTACACAACCAGCTCGAAGCAAAGCAACAGAATCACCAGCACTAAGAAGAATCGGATAGCTCTGTAAATCCGAGACAATGATGCATCAGAGGGAGAGGTAGGACTCGCGATCCTCCGACTGGCGGTGCGGTTACACTTTCTTCTTTATTTTTCCACTCTCTGTCGCCTCTCTGTCTCAGCCTTCCACAACAAAGAGGTTGGTCTTAATTCCCTGCTCCTTCGTTCTTTTTCCATTTCCTTGTTCTTAAGCTTCAGTTTTCAGCTTTTCAACAAAACAGGGTTTAGGGTTTATCAAAAAGGTTGAATTTTCTTTTGTAATTTGCTTTGACTCCTTGTGGGCAGACATCGATGGGGTCCTTAACTCGCGAATGGGTTGGATTCCAATAGTTCCCTGCTGCTACGCAGACCAAACTTGTTGAATTGTTTGGAAAATTGAAGGAGGAGGTTTCATTTCTGTCTTTAAGTATATGTTTATTGTTGGTTTTGTTTTGAAACTTCATCAAATTGTTTTGGTTTTAACGATAATTTTGTCTTGTTTGTGTTTGATCGGGTTGCAGGGTGTGGGTAGTTTGACAATCCTTGTCATGGGCAAAGGTGGTGTTGGAAAATCTTCAACAGTCAATTCACTCATTGGGGGGAGAGTGGTCAATGTGAATTCCTTTCAGGTATTAATCTGCTCTGCCCTATTATCGGGATAGGTGTTAGGGATTTACATGCAATTGATTTCATACTTGCATATTGTAGTAACATTGTTGTAATGCAGTTGGAGGCCTTGAGACCTGTGATGGTTTCATGAACATTGGAAAACCAGCAATAGTGCAAAATCTAGTGCATGTTCATCATTTTGCTTTTTTTCTTGTATCCAATTTTCTACTCCTTAAGCAATGGTAATTGGCACTTTCTCCTGTTTTCAAGATGGACGTTAAAAAAAAGTTTTTAACAACTCAATCCATCAAAAAGTTTGCTTTCGCAATTTATTTTCTTGTAGCTTTTAGGTATCCCTATTTTTCTCCTCTTAAAATTTTATTAATTATGGTTATCGTCCAATTAACTAAGGCTTCACGTTTTCTTCTTTTCACTTCACATTGATGCATCTTGTTCTTCATCTCTCTATTTCTGTTGCCTCTTTTTATTACTGTGTGTCTTTATCTGTATAGCTTCTAGCTTGTTTAAGGAATAGATTTATTTGTGTTGTTGGAAGTTTGAAACTTTATCTTTGGTAATATGTCTATTTCTGGGTTCTAATTTCTAGAGTTACAATAATCCTAGGAGAAGTCTTTAATGTAATCCTTGGTATATGCTTCACCTTGGTAATCCTTGGTATATGCTTTGAAGGCATCAGCGTAGTCTTTCAAGATGAAGGGAAAATGTCATCTGATCCTGTGGGTAACGAAGGTTTAGAAACTTATGATTATCCATTTGAATTTGATTTTTGTCTTCCTAATTGAATGCTTACCTTTTCAGCATCAATTTCTAGCTATTGATGCACCTGGAGGTTTTTTGTTTAAACGGTGGTCAGTTTTCTAGGATATATTCATTGCTAGGACCAACGAGAAGCACTTAGAAGTTGCTGCATCTTATATTGAGGTTGGTTTTTACTGTATTGACTGCAACTGTTTTACTTTTGTTTAGCTAAGTTTGTATCCATTCAGATTGAGAAAAGGACAAGATTGACATTCTGTTGAGGCAATAAATTCATATTTTTTTGTTTGGAGATAAAGTCTCGTGTTCAGTTTGCCTTCAGGTTTGATCCTATATCACGGTTTGAATGGTGGTCTTTATTGATTGATTTTGCAACATTTTTCATTCTCACAGGACTTCCAACTCGGAGAGACTGTTAGAAGATTGCCTCATTGTCATCGCTTGTTTCACCTACCTGGCATAGATAAATGGCTTCTTAGGCATGCTTCTTGTCCCCTTTGTAGAAGGGATCTGTGATGCTTCTGTAAATTACACGACATAGAAATGTTCTTTGGTTCTTTAACTTGCCATTGCCTTTCATGGCCTCTATAATTTTGTTCTGCTAGATGATTCTTCTCCTTGTTGCTTTGGTGTTTCGAGTCTGCAACATTATGAGATCGATCCTTGTACTAGATTAGTGATTTGTATAAAAAGTTTTCAGATTTGATAGTTTTAGTTACTCTTCCAATGTTTCAAGGAATGTTGTGAGTGGAAGGATCCTTTGTTCTATTCAATAAAAAATAACAATAACACTAAAAGTTTAAAAAAAATATTTTAAAAAATAATTATTAAATTAAAATAATTTTTGAAAAAAGGAAAAAATAATAATGGAATGTTTAAAATTAATGATATACTAAAAAATTGAAGAATTATTAAATAAATAAAATTCATAAATAATATTGAATAGTTATTAAACAAATAAGATTAAAAAATTGTATTTTAAAAAATTATTATTAAAATTAAAAAATTATTAAATTAATTTGATTTTCAGAAAAATGAAAAAAAAAACGTCGTGGAAGACATTTCGCGACGTTTTTAAAAACGTCACTGAAGACCTTTCGCGACGTTTCCAAAAAAATGTCACAGATTCCTTCACATTCTGTGACGTTTTAAAAACGGTACGGAATGTTAAACAATCCATGACGTCACGGAATGTTAGAGATTCTGTGACATTTTTTAAAACGTCACGGATTATCTAACCTTTTAGTGACGTTTTTCGAAGCGTCGCGGAATGTCAGCATTTTTCGCGACATTTTTCATAAATTGTTGCTGAAACCTTTTGCCTACACCACATTCTGCGATGTTTTTTAAAACATCGCAGAATACATTCTGCGACGTTTTTTGGACATTCTGTGACGTTTTAAAAAAGTCGCAGAATCCCTTATTTTCTTATAGTGGACTTTGGAAGAACAAATGATCCTTGTCCTCATCAACAATAATACAAAATAAACAAGTTGTTGTAATCTCACAATATTGTTTATGCCTTTTGATACATGTTTGAAGATTTAACGAGTGATGTTGTTAAATGCAAAATTTCTTAGCTAAATCATTGGTTTTGTTTATATCTAGCTACCATTATTTAGTATATTATTTCTAATTTTCTTTAAACTTTCATTAAATTTCATTTCAATCTTTTCTCAACAAAGATATGAACTTTAAAAGGTTTAACAATCATATTGTTAGCATTGTTCGTTAGGATTTCAATTAGCATAGTGTATTTGATGGTAGATATAACTATTTTATTAGAAGATATTCATTCTATCAGAAGAAAACAACTGTATATATTTTACCTTTGATATTTAGAGTCATATGTATTTTATTTAGTGTCAATTTGTGTCCATAATTTAAGGATTAATTAAAGCTCTTTTTATATGTAATCCTATTCAATGATAAGAAAATCAAAGTTGTGCAGCTTTTTCCTTTTAGCATGGTACCAGAGCATTTGTAATCTTAGGAATTCCTTTCATCATGATTCAAAAATCATCTGACGATTTTTGAAACCTCAAGCAACCAATTAAATCCCATTTAAACCAACTATGATGTTTCATCACCTTATACTCTTCATGCATCTAATAATCCAGGTACAACATTAGTAACACGTATTCTTAAAGAAGAAATTTACCATACCTAAAGATGTGTAATGACAAACGCATTTTAGACAAAAAGCAAGTTTAATTTTATAAATGAATCCATCAATTGTCCTTCACTTGGTTTTTAGGATGAATATATATAAGTCAAATGCGATTCAATGGTAATTTATTGGATCTTCAATTTCCTTCATCCCCTTTTCAAGACAGTGTAGCATATTTCTTAATGGCACAAGAGATGTGGAATGATATTGAGAAATGATTTTCATGAGGCAATGCTCCTTACATACATTTTTTTTAGTGTATAATACAAAATTTAAGAGAATTTGGGATGAACTTGGTGTTAAACATCAGGATTTGAACTAATAGATTTTCGTTATTCTCTTTCACTTAACAAGGAGGGCTTTATATAGGCAAAGATACATCAATATCCATTTTAGGAGATAAATCAAACAATCCCGAAAATCACTCCCACATTATTATCATTATCTCATTCTATATAAATTCTCCCTAAAATCCTGCTATAACTATGCAACTAATATTTCCAACACTCCCCCTCAAGTTGGCATGAAGATATCTTCCAAGCCTAGCTTGTCCAAAAAACTATGAAGTATTTCAGTTGAGACTGCATTGGTTAAAATGTGATATGCTAGTTGCTCACTTGATTGAATGAAAGGAATGTCTATTAACTTGAGGTTCAACTTCTTTTTGATGAACTGTCTTTTTACTTCAATGTGTTTTGTTCAATCATGTTGGCCCATATTATTAGCTATCGCCATAGCTACTTGATTATCACAATATAGGAGCATAGGTTCCTTTGGCTTAAAACCTATTTTGGTAAGCAATTTTTAAGCTATAGAAGTTCACAAATTCTATTAACCATGCCTCTGTATTTTGCTAGTGTTGAAGACCTTGTTGTTACATTTTATTTCTTGCTATGTCATGTGACAAGATTTTCAGCAACAAAAGCGATGTAGCCCGAGGTTGACCTCCGACCAGTGAGATTACCTACCCAATCCTTATCTGTAAATCCTGTTACTTCAATATACCCATGCTTCTTGAAGGTTAGTCCCTTACCAAGAGCTCCTTTGAGGTACCTCAAAATTCTCATTATAGTAGCCATATGGTCTTAACTTGGAGCATGCATAAACTAACTTACCATAATTATGACATTGGCAATATCTGGCCAAGTGTGTGACAAGTACATTAATTTTCCAACTAGTCGTTCTCAAAATTCTCATTATAGTAGCCATATGGTCTTCACTTGGAGTATGCATAAACTAACTTACCATAATTACGATATTGGTAATATCTGGCCAAGTGTGTGATAAGTATATTAATTTTCCAACTAGCCATTGATACCTTTCTTTATTTGTTGGTACTTGATCTGGGTAAATAGCTAGATGGTGATTCTAAACTATTGGAGTCTCCACTAGTTTACATTCTAACAAACTAGTTTCAATCAAAAGGTCTAATATTTACTTTCGTTAGGACAAGTAGATACCTATTTTGTTTCTTGCAACTTCAATTCCTAAAAAATATTTCAGTCGTCCTAAATCTTTCATTTCAAACTCAAAGGATAAGCACTCTTGTAATCTTCTCATTTCTTCTATGTCATCACTTGTTACAACATGTCATCTACATAAATAATAAGCAATGTAACTTTATCTTCCCTTATTTTGATAAACAATGTGTGATATGAGTTGCCTTGGTGATAACCAACTTGTTTCATAGTTTCTGTAAACCTTCCAAACCATACCTTTGGTGATTGTTTAAGGTTGTATAAAGCTTTCCATAATCTACACACTTTTCCATCTGATTATCAAGTTTTAAAACCTGGTGGAACATACATGTACACTTCCTCTTCCAAGTCTTCATGGGGAAAAGCATTCTTTACATCAAATTGTTTCAAGGGCTAGTTGAAATTTACTGCTAAGGACAACAAAACACTGATGGTATTCATATTTGCAATCGGTGCAAAAGTTTCCTAATAGTCGATGTCATATGACTGTATATATCCTTTTTCCACCAACTTCGCCTTATACCAATCTATTGTCCCATCTACTTTGTGCTTGAGGGTAAAAATCCATTTGCAACCTACTGGATTTAATTTTGGAGGGAGCCAAACAATATCCCTTGAACCATTCTTTTGACGTGC
This sequence comes from Erythroxylum guanchezii, assembly GCA_025629825.1. Lineage (NCBI taxonomy): Eukaryota > Viridiplantae > Streptophyta > Magnoliopsida > Malpighiales > Erythroxylaceae > Erythroxylum > Erythroxylum guanchezii. Next base: position 35,663,027 of record JAOTAX010000197.1, read on the forward strand.
CTTAATCTCTATTTTCATTGCCTCTTTCCATTTGGGATTCTGTATAGCTTCCTCAACCCTTGTAGGTATCTTTATGTTTTTTGTCTCACTCATAAATGTTTGGTGTTGTGGAGATAACTTGTTTATGGAGATATATTGTGTGATTGCATATCGTAATTTTCCATCTGGAGAATATCTGTCAGGTGATTTTCCATGATTTCTTCTAGGAGGGAAAGAGTAAGATGAACTAGGTAATACTGAAGAAATAACATCTTCAAAGTTACTTACCTTAGGAATATCCTCAGGATCATGAATATGGCATTAAGGATAGGAAGGGCCTATTGCATCATGAACATCTTGTTGTTTGTTGGCTCCATAAAATTCACTATCGTTTATAGTAAAAATACTATCTTTTATAGAAACACCCCCATCCTTTATAGAAACTTCTCCATCTCCTTTTAAATTGGGTATCACAATAGGTTGTGGAAGATCAATCCATCTATATTCATCATACTAAAGCTCCCCCTGAGCATGGGATGTGGATTGATCGAATTGGAAAAAAATATTCATTCTTAGAGAAGGTAGCATCCATGCTAACATACATAAGGTGAGTCAAAGGATGATAACATTTATACCCCTTTTGATGAGGATGAACGCCAAGAAATACACATCTCTCCGTACATGGATCCAATTTGGAGCTTTGATCTTTTTGTAGGTAAACATAAGCAACACATCTGAATACACATGGTTTTAATTGTAAAATAGATGGAATCTTAACATAATGAGCAAGAGCTTAAAGAGGTGTTTGAAATGAAATGACTTGAGACGACATTCGATTCATGAGATAAACAGCATAAGTTACAGAATCCACACAATAATTCTTAAGCACATAAGCACCAATGAGAAGAGCTCTTATGGTTTCAGGTATATGCCTATTCTTTCACTCTACCACCCCGTTCTGTTATGGTATCCATAGGCAAGAAGTCTCATGAAGAATACCATTTTCTTGGAAGAAACTTGAGAGCTTAGAGTTGATGTACTCCCCACTATTACGTTGATGTACTCCCCACTATTACTTGACCGAATAATTTTAATTAGAAGAGAGTATTGAGTCTTCAACATGTGATAAAAAAATGCAAATATATTCTGCACTTCACTTTTATCACGCAAAGTATGTAATCAAGTCATTATAGTACAATCATCCATAAAAATAACAAACCACCGAAGACCAGATTTAGTAATAATAAGGGTAGGACCCCAAACATTCGAATGAATCAACTCAAATGGAGTGGTTCTTTTATTAAAACTTAAAAGATATGGAACCTGATGAATTTTAGCCAAAATACAAGTGTCATAGTTCGTAGAATTCTCTGAAACATCAACAAATAAAGAGGAAAAAACTGTAGTAACCCGCTCCCGTAAGACATGTACCCGACATCCTGTGTAATATCTGAGTCTATGCCCCGCGAGGGTCCCATGCTAGAGCACTAAATCAGTCAAAACTCTGTACAATTTTTTTTTTGAAACCATAAACATAGTATGCGGAAATCAATCCTCAAAAAGAGCCCACTTTATTTCGTAAATATTTTTCAAATCATCACAAATTTCGTTAAATACTAGGGCCCATTCCAGAAACAAAACACTCATAATCATAATGTCAATACAACATGATTACATTCGCATGCACATTGTACAAAAATTTCAAAATACATTCCTTAATATAAAATTTTTGAAAAATACAATTCAATACGAAAATAAAGAAATACAATGCAGACGCGAACTGATCCCGATCTCTATTCCTCACTTGAACGCTGTAGGAATACTCCCGTTTGCCTAACAGGGTATTCTTTTGATCCTGAAAAATATTTGCAAATTTTCGGTGAGTTTTGCGAACTCAGTGACTGGACATCATCGATGGCTCACCCAGTCACATAACACATAATTCACATTCATAACATTTCACATTCAAATGCACTTTAATCATTTATATTATGCATATGCAGTGCACATGAGATCCACTTTTCGTTTATTACTTTGTTGTGACCGAGTGCCTTGCTGTCCTGTATCCATTAGATACCGGACTCATTACTAACTGTCCTTTGTCCGATGGGGATATAAGGCTCATCATACATAGTGAGCCTTAGGCTCTTAATCACTTTTGAGCTCGAGGCTCTTTTTGTATGTTGAGCTTCAATCTCTGAGAAGTGGCTCCTCAAGTCACAACTGCCATTATGTTTCATACTTTCATGAAATGGAATGTATCAATTACATTTGCATATTCTCATTCACATATCATTGGACCTTAGTCCGACATTTAACATTAAAGTTGAGAATCACACTTTCATTTATATGCAAATGCACATTTAAAACATATCCATCCTTAAACCATAGTCCGGCATTTAACAATCATATTATGTACACTTATTTCATCTCATTCACATACAAGTAGCACTTCAATATCCAAATCAAACATCACAATCATCGGACCTTCTGTCCGAAAATCAACACAGTCAAATCACATTCATATCATCTTCCACTAGTCAATTAATACAAAATTCAAACAAACAAATAATGAAGTGAGACAATCTCAGTCTACTCACAGTACGCTCTAAATTAGCAAGTGCTTCTAAATTCTTGAAACACTTGAATGCGGACGATCATCCTGCACATCAAAATTGTGCAATACACACATTGCACACACATTAATAATTGCATAATTATAAGTCTTCGTTTATGCACAAATATGGAATTTGTACAATACATGCTCAATGACAATCCCAGGTATCTTTCCATTATTCTCGTCACATTATCAATCACATTTCAAAACTCACCTGAATATAATTTGTACTTATGTTTACACCTCAAAATTCAATTACTCGTCATTTCATTTCTAGCATTATTAGCTCTCACAGTATCCAAATCTAATTCGCTTTTATTTAATACCCATTACTCATTTCCTTTGAATCACAACTACAATCATATGAGCCTGTTCATTTCCATTATACGCATATCTTTGGTATTGTAACACCAATAATTCATTCACTAATGTTATTCTAACATTATAAGATCAAACAATATCCAAACTCTCATTTCTTCATATAACATCTCTAAAATTGCGGACATTATGGTCTATTTTCCATGAATGTTATGACAAAGAAATTGGATAAATTTGGCAATACTTCCTTCTTGAAAGTTGGTCTCCTATCTCTTAAGTTTCTAATGACACCAAGATCATTCCATTTGGTTCAGAAATCTGAAAGTTATACCACAAATATCTTCGGACTGTTCTTATATTGAAACAGTGCCCTGTACTCAACTTCCATCCAAACTTCGAAATTCTTAGAGATTGAATTAAAACTCTATTTCTTCATAATATTTGTATTCCTATGTCTCTAATTTACTTTAAATAAAAAATCACTCCATTTGGATCACTACAGCAAAATTTATGCCCAAAATACTAAAGTATGTTCAGTGTAGAGAAAAGTTCGCCACGGCGAACTCCTCTAGAGAGGAATTCTCGTGAAATTTTGACAAGTTTGCCGTGGAGAAACCTAGAGTTCACTACGTCAAACTTTACCTGAAATAAATCCTAGCGAAATCCTTTGAGTTTGCCACAACGAAGTAAGGAGTTTGTGTTGGACCCCAAACTTTGATTGGACGTTAGAATTATTAGATGAGGAATTGGCAGTGAATGTAGTACGTTGTGTTACATGTTTTACGAT
>JAOTAX010000197.1:35683295-35726733 GCA_025629825.1 Erythroxylum guanchezii
TACTGAACCATGTTCAGAAAATTATCTAACTCATGATCTTTAATCAATCCTATGACTTTGATTCAATCAATCCCTTTATATTTCTTTTCAATTTCGTCATTTCTCCTCCCTTTATACATGACTAATCATGAACAACTTCTCATTTAATAGTCCTAACTTCCAAGAAAAGTTCGGAGCCCAACAGGTTTGATGCATTTATGTTGTCTTATGATTTTGTTCTTAATTATTTGTCAATTTTATTTAATATAGGAAGATGTCAAATGGCTTATAGATCTATATACTGTTATAAATTAATGCAATGTTGCTATACATCTACAATAGAAGCGGAATTTATATCATTAACAGAAGGAGTTGATGAAGATATATGGTTGCATAGTCTTGTTGAAAGTTTGGTGATGGATGTACAAAATTTTGTTATTTATTGTAATAGCCATGGTGCACTAAGCCTAGCTAGATATCCTGTCAATCATAAGAAATCAAAGCATACTGATGTCAAGTTAAACTTTATTTGAAATGTCATCGAGGATTATGTGTTTTCATATAGAAGATTGCTACAGTTGAGAATCTGATAGATATATTGACAAAGTCATTACTTACAGAGAAGTGATTCTTAGTTATATGTTGAAGAATTTAAAGTAATTCTTAGTTATATGTTGAAGAATTTAAGTCAACGTGAACAATTGTGATATATGCCTTAAATTCTAGTTAAACAAAATTTTAGTAACTTTAGACTTATAATGAAATAGAATTTCACTAATCTTATGTATTTGCAGAAATAAAGTTCCACTCACTTTGATTTTAAGTGAAAATAGAATTTCAGTAATCTTAGACATCTATAAAAATAAAGCCTCATTATACTTAGATTTCTTACAAGAAAATTTAGGTTATAAATACATTGATAAGAATTATATAAGGTATTGTTGCATAACCCTTCTTGTATTGTATTTCTTATAGTAATAAAAAACTCTATCTTGGTTATATAGGGGCCAAGCCAAGAAAATTCTTGTGTTTTTGTATCTTTATTTTGTCTATATTACTTTGGCTTGTACAATAATTAGTATCAAAACAATTAGTCATAATAAGAAGCATCCTAGGTTTGCTTTATACAAGTTTTTAAATATCGAAAAGGGACCTTACCTTACTTTTTTTAATAACAATTTAGCTCTCTCTCTCTCTATATATATACATATATATTATAATTAACAAATAAATATATAGTTAAGTGATGGTGAATATCCCTTCATACTTTAACATGTGCACGTTTGGTTTGTTCATAATAATGTTGATTTTTGGAAACATTCCAACTATTTGGAATTACTTGTTTGAACGAATTGAACTCGTTACTTTTTTTGTGGATTTCATTGTTATTAAAAAAGTCATCGACAATAATGATTTTTTATTAAAATTTTAACGATTTTAAATTTCTTCTGCTACATGTTAATGAGAAAGAGAAATATATGTTCTCTTTTTGTTCTTTTTAATGGAGAATAGCTCTACTTATAACGTTAATCTAAAAGACTCTCTAATTATTTTAAAAATACATAATCAAAATCAGATGGTCTACTGATCATTAGTATATTTCATATTTGTGATTAAAAAGGAGCCCAAAAATGTTTTTCCCGATTAATAAGCACTTATTACTCTTGAGTTGAATAAAAACATTGTATTCTCTTTTTAGTATATGAAGTTTTAATATATCTACTTATCACCGTTATAATTGCTAGCTCAAGGATTATGATTAACGATTTTGATGATAACTGTATAATATTTCAAAATTCAAATTAGATTTATTTCATTCCTTTTATTATTAACGGGTTAATTCTCAAAAGAAAATAAAATCATAAGAACCTTCTTTATGAACTTACCTTATTAGAAATGATTTATCCGAAAGGATCATACTAATTATGAAGGTCGCATATTAGTGTTGTAATTACTGAAAGAATTTTAGCAAAGATAAACGTCGAAACTATTCAGATTCAAATCGATCCAGTTAACTAATGATGCAAGTGAAACAATGACTAGTTGAAAGAAATGCCTATTTAAGGAAGAGCCAATGCAACTATAAACAAGTAGAACTAAACGATACAGAAGCTTGTGAAGCTATATTGTCAAAATTCATCAAAAGCATATACATTTTTGAAAGTGATATCTTTGTAAAAATTCTCTTATGCGCTATAAAGTAAAATTCTGTTAAGAGAGATTACTGAAGCTCATATCGAGCAAACCTCATTTTTATTTGAGAGCCTATAGAGGCTAGTGAAATACTACTAGTGTGAAAAGTTGAAAAACATTAAAAAAAATATTAACTTGTGAGCTTAGAGAGACCCATCAAATTATTATTTGGTTTGATAGTGAAACATTCAAGTTGGATACTTGGGGGGTTGGACGTAGGCTTAGGTTGTAAGCCAAACCATTATAAATTGACTGTGTCCTTCTCGCTCTTCTCTTAATTTTAAAATTTTTGCGTTATATTTTGTATGTGTGTATGTTTATTTCAACAAGAGGTTTCTTCACTTTATAACAGGCTCCTTATGTTTTCAACTTACAAGAGGTTATTTTTAGTTTTAACAGGGGCCTTTTGTTTTAAATTGTTTTTAACATAACTCTTCATTTAGTAGGGTCTTATTGACGAGCTTTTTATCGCTTAATAGGCTCCTTCCGTTTAAACAGGATTCTATCGCACAACAGGCTCCTACTGTTTTAATTATAGACAGGCTCCTATCATTTCTTTTTGAACTGAAAGTAACTTACAATTAAAAAAAAATAGTCACACAATTCACCCCTTTCTTGCATGTGTTTGCTTTATTAATAATTTTATTTTCATAATCATCAAGTGGAACAATCCTCCATGCCGCCCAATGAAATTTAGTAAATTTTAATTAAGTTTTCTTATTATCAATAATTTTCTAATTAATTTTATTTTTTGTTCCTTTTTAATGGAGAATAGCTACTTGTAACATTAATTTTAAAATTCTCTAATTATTTTAAGAATACATATCAACATGGGATGGTTCACTGTTCATTTATTATTAGTATTATTTCATATTTGTGACTAAAATGAACCCAGAAAATGTTTTTAATATATCCATTTGCTACCTTTACAACTTTGTTTCCATAATCATCAACAGACCACCATTCACAAAAAAATTATAGTAAAATTTTGCAATTTTTAATTAAATCCTTTTTATTATTAATAATTTTATAACTAAATTTTTATTTAAAGAAGATAATTAAAGGAGACACTTGAAAATTTATATTATTACATGAATTATTAATTATGAATACATCGATTTAAGATGAATGTGGTGTCCGTATTTACTATTGCGATGACATGACATATCTACATAACATTTTTGAAGTCTATAATATTATATAAACGTCAATATATTAGGTTTGTATTTTTAAGTTTTATTAACAAAAAATATTTCACTAAAAGAATTACTCATATTGAAAGACTTAATTAAAAAAATAGTAAAATATTTGACTAAAAAATAAAAATCATTATTTCAAAAAAAAATTCCTGTAATTCATTGGAAAAATAAGATTTCTATTGAACATATGTTATCTGTACATGCAGATCTTTGTTTATTGTTATACTTTTCACTTCATATATATTTGATCGGTCTTTTATCTTATTTTATCAGATAATTATGTGAGAGTAAGATAATTTCATTTTCTACTGCACTTTCTTCTCTATTTCCTTAATTATAATTCTCCCACAATTTTTATTTTTTTTAAGGATAATGAGCCAATTGACAATTCCTACTAAACATAATTAAGAATCTAACGAAAGCTTTTCATTGCTAGCTATGTCATTTTCGGCTGGATATCTCCATGGACAAAAAAAAAAGAAAAAAGAAAAGATGCTGTGGCCACAATTTTTCCAAAAACACGTTGCGGATAATGGGATTGGAAATCAATATTAACGATAAGTCACCATCTTGACTGAAACCAATTCAATGATCCACGTCTTCCACGCAAACTGAGACACTGAATGAGGACTCGCATGCAATGACTCACTAAAGTACAGTTCTGCTTATGTCTTCTTAAAGTATTATAAAAGTCAAGTCATGGCTATCTTACGAAGGAAAGCATTAAAAAGAAAGAAAATATCATCCATTTATTGTAGTACAAATTAAAGCATTAGTAAATCATATATATATATATGCTAAGAGCTTGCATTCGGTTGTTATACTTGTAAGGTCCAACATAAAAACTTCATATTACTAGAACGAAAGTTGGAAGGCTAATCAACCGATTACTCACAATTATTCGGTCGAAATGATCTTTTTCATGTTGGCACATTCAATCTCCGTCCTCTACATGGATACTAAATAAACCAAACTATCTGTTAAGTGGTCATAAGGGGGGGTTCAACCTCAATTCTCATCATATCTAAGACAACTTACAATGATCTGAATCTTATTTATAAAATCGGGATGCTCCATTTAACAACAAAACAAAAGGTCCAAAACTATCCTTTCAATTAAATTTATGACTTCGGAGATGAGCACTTCAAACCTGTGTATGCTTTTATTCATAAATAATAATAATTCTGCAAAAAAAAAATACAATTTATCAATTCTTTCTTTTGATAATATGAGATTACATGATAAATTGATTAGGAATATTATTAAAATCAAGTTAGTATAGGGATGGCAATGGGCTAGTTCATGGGCTCCCAAATTCAGGTGTTTTCAATTGGCCGACCTATGGGTCAAGCCCATACCTAAATCTACTTGAGGCTTAGCTTAGAAGAGTTAAGCCTCAAATAGGCTCAGATCTAGGCAGCCCAGACTCGAACTTAATTTAAAAAAACATTATTTTACACTTCTAATTTTAAAAAAATTGGTAGGGTTAGCCCATGCGTTGGCCCATTGCCATTTCTAGTTTGTAATAAGGATAAATACTATTTGCAATTCAAGTTATTTGTTTTTTGTCGGTAAATCGATATATTCTACCGACGAATTTTGTTTTTCCGTCAGTAAATTTAGTCAAAACTATTTTATAAAATTTTCCTGCATTAAATCTTATTTGATGATGTTATGGTTGATGCATAATTTAAACAATTATGAATTATCTATTGATAATACTTTGATTTGTTTCAACATTTAACTTATTAAGACATAAAGTTGATTAATGATATAAAGTAAAAATTACCTTAATTGATAATTAAAAAATTATTTTGTACATAATAAGTATTTATAATTCATACAAAATAACTACAACTACGCTACTCATTTGGTGACCGCGGATGCTATGATTGCTGCGATGAGGTGCTACGCCTCCCTTTCAACTCATCCATCTCATTACTGTTGGACCCCGTTTCCAGACTCCAACTCTTACTCTAATACCACAACTGTTGAATCCCGTTTCCGAAATCCAACTCTTGCTCTGATACCACAACTATTGGACCCCGTTTTTGAAATTCAACTCTTGCATTGATACCACAACTATTGGACGCTGTTTTCGGAGCCCAACTCTTGTAGAGTCATAAACCGTGAGTGTATTACCCTGTAGGGTTATTTCAATGAACCCTTATTAGCCATCATCCCACAAGGGTCGTGTGCCCACACCGGCCAATCACCAAAATCACAATTTTAGTTCTTCAAAAATTTGTAGCTCTATATCTCTAGTTTATTTAGAAACAAGAATCATCTTATTTGAAGCTCTACATATCAAGATATCATCAAAATACTGAAGTATGTTCAGTAAAATATCCAATACATACTCTTCCAACTGATACCCTTACTTTCTTTCCACTAATCTTTTTCAAATCAACACTAAAGGCTACCAATTTTTATGGAGATATAGAAAATTGTGTTAGAAATCTATTAGTTTAAGAATCACTTCAATTGGAGATCGGATAATGAAGTTATGGCCAAAAGAATTAAACATGATTATGTCTTCAATCATATTGTACCTGTCTTGGGACAATTGGCATAACTTCCACTAGAGATGTCAGATTAAGGTCATTCTAGGAGGTTTTAAAGAGGACTTCGAGATCTACAACTTTTGTGAAAACCTCGAAGAGACATTTTGCCATTTAGAGGGTCAAATGCAAATTTCTGAAAGTGTACAGTGTATATCCGTTAAACGGACATACACCTCCAGCTAACGGAAATACACGGGGCTGGGGGCCTTTCTAGACCCGAGAAGGTCTGTTTAATAGACATGGGAGAGGCAGGGGGTCCTTACAAACTCGAGAAGGTCCATTTACAGGACCTAAAGTCCGTCTAACAGACATAGGTGAAACCTAAGTCCCTCCAAAGCCTCTCCAATTGTTCCTACATCCATTCTAATATCACTTTCACTCATAATCCTTTCGAATTCAACTCTTCTAATGCGATATCACTTCATATCAATTTAACAACCAAATTTATCTCATAAAACTCTCAAATCTCAACTCATTTGATTCATCACATTCAACTACATCTCATCATTTACTATAGCTATCCTATATACGTCCTGTACAGCATTATGAACTTATATAGAACATATCTCTCAACTCCGATATCCAAAAATTTTATAATTTATATCGTTGGAAAGCTAAAAGGATAAACTACAACTTCCAAGAAGACAAATTTGTCTAAATCCATCTATTTTAATACAGATTTTCCCCTAAAGTCAGAACACAATTTATATCTTTCTTTTCCATAACACATCTCACTTATATGTAACAACAATTCGTATTCAAAATTCATCATCTCAAATTCATAACTTCCTCAAGTGTATCCAATTCTAACTTAACCTCATCCTTAATTAATCAATATTTCCACTCCACCTCACCCATACACAAATTTACATTTCATCTTAACAATCATCCATACACAAATTCATATTTCATCTTAACAATCATCCATATACAAATTCATATTTCATTAACAACATAAGATAAGAGTTTTACAAAGCTTTAATGGGCATTTTAAACCACAATAAATCATGGGTATCAAATCCCAAAATACAAAAGATACATAAACCAATAGTGCTCGAAATGCAATTAAAGCCTTGTTTTTGCCTAAACTAGCTTTAAATACAAAATATGCATAATTCTGAGTGATGCCTTGACTCCCTCGCTCACTTGGTCTCTTGCTCATCACCTGAAGATGGGGAGGAATGGGAGGTGAGCTTGAAAGCTCGTGGGTAACAAGTTTATAACCGGTAACAAGCAAAGCCCTTGAAATATTCATTTCCTTTGTAAAAATTCGCATTAAATCATAAAGCACATATTTATCAAATTCCTAACCAAATTCACAATAATACAAATCATATATGTATCAATTTTGTCAACATATCATGAGCATATAAGCACATCAAAATGGTTTAGGTAAATCCAAAAATAGAACGTACTACACATTTCCACATAATGGTCCTGTGTAGCTGTAAACTTAGGGGAGTCCATGAAGGAGCTCTATGCCACTAGCGGGCAGACAGGAGAAGCCTTTTTGTCAAAGTGCACTTGACTTAACTTAGGGGACCACCACAAATCCACATAATCATGCATTTCACATCTTGTAAACATATTGCCAAAAATGGCACATTTCCAAAACTTGATTTCATAACCATAATATCGTTTCAAAAAGTCAATATTCTTTCAAAATCATTTCCATCATTCATTTCATAAACCAATAACACAATTCAATTACAAACATGTAGCACATTCTTAAAGCATTTAAAAAGCAACAAATACACATGAATAAAGTAGTTGAAAATCATTTATTTTCATTTCTTAAAAGAAACATTTATGGCTTATTACTTAATTATAAAAATGTAACCCACCTTGAATTTTCTTGCTTATAACTTGCTCAAAAATGTCTCTTCCCTTGCTACTCTTCCCTCTCTTGATTCCCTTTATCAAAGACAAAATTCTCATTCAATAGGGATTCAAATTGGAGAACCCATAAGAGATATACACTAAAACTAATCCTAGAAAGCTTAAACCCATGCATTTTCTAAACTCCACGAACCAAAATCCTTTCAAAACTCCAAAAGATTCAAAATAACCTTACCTTGAATCTTCACCAAATGAAGAGTTTTTTGGCTCTAATGAAAGTTCTTCTCTTCTTCTACCTTTTCTCTTCTTGAACAACCTCAAAATCTCTCTTAAAGGCTAAGAAAAATCGAAACCTAGCATGTTTTCTTTTCTTTTCTCTCTTCTCTTTCTTTTTCGCGCTTCTCTTTTCTCTCTTCTCTCTTCTCCTCACTCACGTTTTTGCTTCTTCAAAATGCAAGACACAATTCTTCTTCCCTTTTATACCCGTAATGAGCATAAAATTTCGACTTTACCCCTTCACTTAAAGCCTTATGGCTTTTAAGCTTAAGTGACTTGCCAATTTTGCCCTTGATACAATCTTACTACCTTAATTCAATTAACCAATACAATAAAATCCTACTAACATTTACATACTAATTAACTCCAAAAATAATTAATCTATCAAGACCTCAAGATTTATTTAAATCATGCTTAATAAATAAATAAATAAATCAGGGGCCAACAATTACAGAGCTGAGCTATGCACTCCATCGACTGTTGCAACTAAGTTGTCAATGTTCGCACTGTGCTCCGAAACTCATTGACTTCATTGGTTGTCGACCGCTTACTAGATGTTGTTGTATTAGACATAGAGGATTGTGAATAACATATGTTTGCAAATGAACCTAAGCCGAATATCCTTCCAAGATGGTCCCCACCACCCACTACATGAAGATAGGTTTGAGTCTCATCAACATCTTCAGACTACTGAGATTGTCGTTGAATACTTTCTTATATTTTGTCCTATCATAAGGCAATGTTTATGTTAGTAAGTGATAATTATTAAGCATCAATATTAAAGTATAAATTTCACATAAATTTAGTTCTCTACATCGAGTGTTAACGAATGTCACACCATCATGCTTCTTAGTGTGAATGTGCAAAAAGAGTTAATGGGGTGTAGGCTTCATGCCCATAGATTTTTCCTACATCAAAATAAAATGTTATAAGTGAACTACAATTTATAACATTATCATTCTTTATAATATACATATTTTCATTCAAAAATTCACACATCAAATTAAATTGAAATACACCAAAGTAAAAAATCAGAATATAAATGTAAAGTGTAGATACTTATAAGTCTCTCTACATGCTTGTGGTGGGTAATAGATCCTTCAGTACATACGGGAAGACTCTCTCCCTCAGTCCTCCACGTCTATTAGTAGAATTACACTTTGAAATGGACATTGCCCTGGGTGATGTCCAATACTGCTGCCAACGACTTTATATTTGTTCAGAAATTTAAGGCGGTCATACACCGGTCTTGTGTATCGCACCAACAAAGTCTCGATAATGCGTACATGCTCGTGTCTCCCATACTTTATAAATGACCGTGTCAAATTCAGAATATCAAAAAAAATCTTTCTAAAATAAAAGGAAAAACATACGAGAAGTATTTATAATGTAATAATATATTTATCTAATACATGTATAAAAATCAATTTAAAAACAACAAATACTTTTGTTTTACCTCAAACTCCTTATAATAAATTCCCTTTTCGTCTGAGAGATATTCTTCCATATATAACCCTCAACATCAATCTTCTCCTTGAATTTGAATGTCATGTTTCTTGATCATGATCCAGACGGAATCAACCTAATATTAAAACAATTAAATTTATACCATTTTTAAATTTAAACCTATAACTTAATTATAAATATATGATGTTTCATGTATTTTACTTACAGATTATTGACAATTGCGATGTAAGTTCTTCCATTAGCTTCCTCAGCTCCAGGCTGAAGGTCGTCTCCTTCATCTGCATCGTTTGCCCCTGATATCTCTATTGATATTGAGGTGATGGATGGTATAGTAGTAGGTATGGAAGGTGATGCCTCATCTGTAAGTGTAGTAGTAGCTGGAGGTAAAAGCATCTGATTCGGTTGCAGCTGTAGAATGTGATAATTCACCTAGACAATAACTGGCTCCAAATTGTGGTCTGAACTTTGGTTGCATTATATCTTGTTTTCTCTTTGGTGTCATATTTTAACCTGAAACTCATATCCCATCGTTTGAATTAATATTTCCCATTTTCATCTTGGTGTGTTTATGTTACTCTTACAATAGCTCTATCAAATTTGTGACAGTAGTAATATCCATCACCAAATATAGAGGGAAATTATCCCGACAAAATTTACGACGGACTTTAGCGACGGTATAAAATACCCATCGATAAAGAAAGCGGGAATTGTTGGCGGAATTAAAAAGTATAAAAAGTAGAGGAAGGAAAAATAGTAAGAAGGTATGATGATGAATTTATTCAACACTATATAGCTCACTAGGTCCTGTTTATTATTGAGTTGAAGTGAAATGCAAGTAATTTTGACCTACCATGAGTTGTGTCCTTTTCAGGCTCGGATTCAATTCAATAAGGCTGCACGAATTCTCTAATCAGTTTTTAGCAATGATTGAATAAAAATGGATCTCTGAAATAATAGAGATATAACTTTACTATTATTGTCCACTCAACTTGCAAGAAACATTTTTATCCATTTTGCCTTGGTAGGAAGAACATAGTGAAATAGCCAGAGCAAAGAAGCAATTAGGAGAAACAGAGTTGAACTGGGAAGATTACAAGAAAATGGGGTTCACTCAATGGCTAAAACCTCTTAATATCCCTATCTCAAATCAAAAGCTTGGAATTGTAATCTGTAAGCAAAACTAATGAGATTCCTGTTTATCATTAAAGGTTATTAGTGAGACACTTAGGATTGGAAACGTTGTCAGGTTCCTTCACATAAAAGCTCTGAAAGATGTTCGGTACAAAGGTAAACATAATCCCAGTATGATAAAATTGGAACCCTAAGGATTTGTCCAGAGACCAGGGCAGGTCAGTCCTTTCCAGGGTCCTTTTTCGAACCTTAGACGATCACCCTCGTCATGGGTGAACACTCTCAATCGCTGGGACCCTTCCCTCCTTTATCGAAGATGGTGGTTTCCAGTAGTCCTCAGGGGTCAAACGTACGGGAGCAAGGAGAGAAAAGCGCGCACCTGTAGGTTAGGAGTGGAGCATGGCGCAACAAAGTCAGACCTCCAAAGCATTCAAGTAAACTCAAATATTACCCAAACGTCCTTCAAGACGGAGTAGTGTCCCCTCCGGTGGAGTTGTTGCAGGCGGGCACTTGGTCTTATGCGCTGGTGGGTTTCTTCTGGTCCAAGAGAATAGCGTTCCCGACTATCAACGCGTGGGCAAGAAGTAAGTGGGGTAACCGTGGATTTGAGAAGGTAATGCTCATGGAGGATGGGTCAATTTTGTTCAAGTTCTCTTCAAATTCTAACATCGGGGAGATCTTGGAATTAGGACCCTAGCATGTTGGTGATAAGCCTTTGTTTTTACAACAGTGGAGGCCTGGTTTGGGTTTGGACAGGGGATCCATTGAATTCATACCGTTATGGGTTCAGTTCCATGGTTTACCGATGGAGTACTGGACGGTGGAGGGATTGAGTCATCTTGCTAATGGTCTAGGTAAACCCCTTTGTATGGATGCACAAACAGCTGCTATGGATAGGATTGGATATGCCAAGATCTGTGTCGAGGTGCCAAAGAATGTTGTGTTGCCTAATAGTTTGTCTATTAAAAGACTTAGGGAGAATGGGGAGCTATTGTGCGATTGTATCTCTATGACATATCCATAGAAGCCTAACGTGGTAGGCAAGAAGTGGGTGGCTACGGGAAGAGTGTTTCAGACAAGCTGGTATGATGAGTTGGTGAATGAAACTAGTAGCAGACAAGGGCAGGGTCGGCTAGTAGAACAGGGGAGTCACAGCCAAGATGGGGGTCTAGAGGTTTTGTTCCCTGAGGAGAGGGAGGACCACAGTTCTGGACAGGTTTGTAGGGATGTGCTGCCCGGAGAGGGTGACATGGAGCAACACAGGACTTTACCCAGGCACCGCTCAGCTGAGTCTGACAATGTAACCCTTCAGGAAGGAGCAGCTAGGCGCAGCGAAGGAGTAGAGGCTCAGGGTGATCAAGAGACTCTTTCTAGCAGCTCTCCTACTCTTCGAAGTTTGTCATCTCATCCTGTGGATGTGGTGTTAGATAGTGGAGTACCTGGATCAATGATGGTGGAGGTATATCAGCCCCTAGGTGAGGCAACTCCGGCTTTAGCAGAACCCAATTTGAGTAATGGGACAGAGGATGGTTCGGTCATTGAGGCTAGGGAGCTCTCTACGAATTCAGGTGGGATTGTTAAGAAGACTAATGCTAAGAAGAAAGCAAAGAAGAAAAAGCACAAAGGGGTGATGTCCCCGGAGTGTCTTTTTTAATATGACGTTTCTAGTTTGGAATACGAGGGGTTTGAATGACCCCTTAAAGAAGCTGATGGTTAAGCAGCTCGTTGCGGACACTCAACCTATTTTGGTAGGACTTCTTGAAACTAAAATAAAAGCCATAACAGATCGAAAAGATTTAGATTTTTTGGGTACACAATGGAGTTACATCTCCAACCATGCTTTTCATTATAATGGGAGGGTGTTATGCTGGTATAATGTGAATAAAGTGGACGTTCAGGTAATCAAAATAGGAGATCAGTTTATTCATTTGCAATGCAAGATTATTGGTCAGGGCATTATTATGGTAACTTTGGTCTATGCCTCCAATTTTGCCTTTCAACGAGTTGTCTTATGGAGTGAGTTAAAGGAAATCCAAGAGGGGATTCAAGGGTCGTGGTTGGTAATAGGAGATTTCAACTATTGTCGTATTGCAACGGAGGTTGAGGGTGGTGTGAACTTCCATAGTGGAGCAGGAGGAGAGCTTCAACGCCTTTTTCTGCATACTAACCTTGTTGACCTCAGAGGTAGTGGCAGATGGTTCACTTGGGAGAATAAACAAAAAGAGGATATGTACATTCGGACAAAGCTAGATCGGGCTTTGGTCAACTAGCAATGGCTCAGCTCTTTTTCAAGTATTTTGGCTGTGTTTAGGGAACCCGGTTTATCTGATCACACTCCAATAATCATCCAGAATCTGAGTGTTGAGCATCGGGGAGGGACTCCTTTCCGATTTTTTAATGGCTTGTTAAGGGTGGAGGGTTTTATGGAAATGCTTGGGCAGGTTTGGCAGACTGAAGTACAGGGGTATAAAGCTTTCCAGTTGATGCAAAAATTGAGGTTGGCGAAACAAGTTATTAAGGAGTTCTGTAAACATTAACATCGGAACACTCATGATTTGGGTAGGCAGCTGGCTGACATTCAGAAGTAGTGCTATATGGAGCCTCAGGACGAGCGCCTAAGACCATTTGAGGCAGATATCATGCATAAATACTAGGAGGCCCTTCATCTAAATGAATCAATCGCACAACAAAAATCTCGACAAACCTAGATCAAGAAGAGAGATAGTAACACAAAGTTTTTTCATATGACCATTTTGGCCCGACGCAATGTTAACACCATTACTGAGTTGATAGATGATGTAGATCAAATGAGGAGAGGGCAAGAAGCAGTATCAACACAGGTTAGGGAGTTTTTTGTTCAACTTATGGGTTCCAATGTTGAATAGGACACTGGTTTTAGGGTTCAGGATGTGCTACAATTTACTCCTAATCAGGAAAGAATGGAAATGTTACTTGCTCCTTTTTCTGCTCAACAAGTGAAGGAGGCTTTATTTCGGCTTCATAGTTCCAAAGCACCCGGACCGGATGGGTATTCAGCTGGGTTTTTCCAACAAACTTGGAATATAACGGGTCAGTTGTTCACAGAGGCGATCCTTGAGTTCTTTTCTTCCGAGAAATTGCTGCAAGAGATTAATCACACATATATTTGCCTTATTCCCAAGAAGGAGAGACCAGAGAGGGTTACGGACTATCGTCCAATATCGTGTTGCACAACGGTGTATAAGGTGATTGCATCTCTATTGGCGGAGCGCTTGAAGGGAGTGTTGATTGAATTTGTTTTAAAGGGCTTTTCTTCCTTCGCGAAACATTGGGGATAATCTTCTATTGTTGCAAGAACTATTGGGTGAATATAACTCTGGTAAGAAGGTAAACAGTTGTGCTTTAAAGATAGACCTTTATAAAGCATATGATACGATTGGATGGAGCCCGCAGGTGATTGCCAGGATGTTAAACTTGATGGAAACCTTCTCTCATTGGTCGGGCATGAAAATTAATGCCCAGAAGAGTGGTATATTTATCTCCTCCGATATTATTAATAGGGAGCAAGTGAGTAGGATAGCAGGGCTGTCTCTCCAAGTCCCTCCGTTCAGATAGTTAGGAGTACCGATCACATCGGGTCAGCCGAAGTATTTTGATTTCTTCCCATTGCTGGAAAAACTGAAAAAGCGTATTAATGCCTGGCAAAACCATTTTCTTTCTTTTGCTGCGAGAGTTACCTTAATTGTGTCAGTACTGAATAGCATACATGTACGCTGGGTTGCCCATATAGTTATTCTGAAGTGGGTTATCAAAGAAATGGAGAGGATATTGAAAGCCTTTTTATGGACGGGTAAACATGGAAGCTGTAAAGGGACTAAAGTTAAATGGAGTGAGATTGTGGTGCCTAAGAAGCTAGGGGGTTTGGGTATCATTTCAATCACTCAGATGCAATGAGTTCTGATGATGAAGCGTATTTGGCGGTTATTTGTGGACAAGGAAGCCATGTGGGTCAAATGGGTGCAGAATTATCGACTCAACGGACAAAGTTTTTGACAAATTCAGATGAGGTATGATCAGTCTTGGATTTTCAAGAGCTTGTTGCAATTAAGAGAGTTGATTTATCCTTTCATAAAGTGGCAACTCGGAAGTGGGGAGTCAAGTCAATTTTTGGTTTGATAACTGGAATGGATTCAGCCCTCTATGGCTGAGAAATGATTTGTCTGCATTTAGAAACCGCCTTCATAAGGAGGCAACAGTGGCTTGGGTGGTTCGGTGGAGGGCTCTCTTGCCAAATTGCAGGTATGGACATATACTTGATTGATACCTTAATAGTGTGTTACTCTGCTCAGTTCAGGATCAGCAGATGTGGATTGCCAACCATCATGGGGTCTTCACGACACAATCAGCCCATGGACTTGGTCGAGAGATGCAGGAGGAGGTAACTTGGGCAGATCTGGTGTGGCAGAAGGTTGTAAGTCCTAGAGCCACTTTTTTAGTGTGGTTGGCAATTAAGAACAGGCTGAGAATGAAAGACTGATGGTTTGGTAGTTTTGATCCCATTTGTGTGATGTGTAACATAGCTGAGGAGAGTCGAAACCACTTGTTTTTTGAATGTGAGTACTCTAAAGTGGTGCGGAGTCGCATTTTGCATTTGCTTGGCAGACTTCACTCCTCCTATGTGTGGATAGAGGTGTTAGCAGATATTATTCAGGACACTCGATCCGGCAGGTCAGATAGTCTCATACTTCGGACGGTTTTTCAGTTGGTGCTTTACCACTTATGGAGGGAGAGAAACCGTAGGATTTATAAGTAGCAAGAACGACATAAATATACGTTAACAGGTAGCATTGTTAATGTGATTCGCGAGGCTCTCATTGTCACTGGAAAGCATGAAGATATTAGCGTGGTAATGAGAAGGCGATGGCATATTTAGAGTATAGAAGATGATTTTGGGTTGTTATTAGCAGTGCCTTTTGGTGATTGCACCGTTTCTTTTTTCCTCTAATTAGGACTGTACAGTGTAGACTTTACTTTTGAGTAATATATTTCATTATATTTTCAAAAAAAAATTGGAAAGGGTATGATATTCCACGTGGATGGAAAGTGCTTCCAGTGATTGCAGCAGTGCACTTGGACTGTAGACTTTTTGACCACCCTTACCACTTTAATCCATGGAGATGGCAGGTAAGTAAAAGCTTTTTGAAATTAAGAGAAAAAAATATTGGTCATTCTTTTCCTTTTAGTAAATCAAAATTTCCATTTGTTCCTTCTTATGCCATGGCCATAGTCCCACTACCCTACACTATAGCTAGCAGCTATAGTCCTTTCCAGTATAGGCATACACTAAAACATTAAGGCAACCTGAGCTTAATCATTGAGATAAATTTCAATTGCATGAAATGTTTGCTTGCTTTTAGGAAAATAAAGTTGAGTTATAGGATTATGATGGGGTATTCTTTTGTTGCGCTATTCTAATATTTTACATTAAGTAACATAAAAGTGAAAGTGAGGTGAGTAAAAAAGTGCTTGAGAAATATGGAAGAATACATGAGAGTTACTAATCAGAAACTCATCTGAGGGTGCAGGTAGGCAAATGCGGTTGCGAGTTCAAATCGCCGGCACTTCTTATCCCCCAAAATGGGAAAGTTCTAAGAAGGCAAAGGCATTAGAATCCACAATTATTTGGAGTAGAGAGTAGACATTAATATTCATATAAAAAAAAAGATAAGATTTAAGAGACACTAAAATCAAGTGGATCCTCCAAACATTCCATCAAAGTCGTTGATTTCTGTCTCTAGGTCGTACCTTCATCAATTCAAAATCCTTGAAATAATAGCGATATAACCTTACTATAGCGCTACGCGAATTGGAAGCTAGTAAATCTCATAATCCAATCACTGTGGACAAGTATTCAAGCATGGAAGTGTGTTCTTCACTTGTGTACATATATAAATATATGTGCAGCCTAGTTAATACCTGTCCACTGCACCAATCAACAATCTCTCTTCAATCCCTCCATTTTACTTGCTCATACACAAATCTCTTTCAAGAACCAAGGCATATCATATTATACTATAATCTAAGTATAATGTATTACAAAAATAAAAATGTAAATTATATCATATTTCAAGCAAAAGAACTGAAATTATGAAATTCATATTCAAAAAGAACTGAAATCATTTTTTCAAAGAACAGACATTTCATCAAACACCTTACTTGCATCAAAAATTCATCCCAACATCACAACCAAAATCACATCTTGTCCCTTCTATCACTAACATTTATACCTTAAAGTTGTTTTCCAATCACAAAATATACAAATAAACGAAAGTAATCAAATACCCAAATTACTTTCATCCAATATACGAAAAAACACATGATAGTGGTTGCAAAAATACCTCCACCGAAGGACGAAATGACAATGACCGAAGAAGACAATGCTAACGAGCAGAAGATGAGTCCACGACAGAGAAACCGAAGAGAAGAAAATCGAACGAGAGGAGATGCAGCAGGAAGAAGGAAGAAGAAGACGCAAGTAGGGGGGTGAGGTCGGGTGAGTTCAGTGTAAATGAAAACGACGTCGTTTGGTGTTAAATCAAATGACATCGTTTTCTTTTACTTTAAAACTCTAAAGCGGAAGTAAACGACGACGTTTACCTTGAAAATTTATCGACGAAAATTTCTGTCGGTAAACTCAAAAGTTTTTTATTCTGCCAACAATTCCTGCCTTCTTTACCGACGGGCATTTTATACCGTCGCTAAAGTCCGTCGTAAATTTTACTGAGATAATTTCCTTCCATATTTAGTGATGGATATTAATATCGTCGCTAAACGAAATTTTTCCCGTCAATGTTACCAACGGCAATTGATTTTTTGTCAGTAATTTGCAACGGTTTCTTTTCCATCGATAATTTTCCATTGCTAATTCATGCTTTTCTTGTAGTGAGTGTAAGAGATTTATGTGACGGGTTATATCAAGTAGTTAAAATAAACTTGTTTATATTAAATTTTGATTAACTGAGTTGAAGTATAAAATCTTTATCATAATTGTTCCTTGGTGTTAAGATATGTGTCATAAATGAAGATCACAATATAATATACCAATGAGCTTAAAGCAATGAAAGCAACGGCGCAAGAATCAATAATTTCATTGGAGGTGGAAGCGTAAATAATCACCACTAAAAGTTTGCTGCCTAAAAATGAGTTAACTCATCGAGTTAAGCTAAGTTAAAAGTGAGTTGAGGGATTGACAAGCCACCAAGCCAATTGACCAAGCCATTATGGCTATTGATCAAGCTATTGACTTTTTGAATCTTTGACCAAAATGTTGACCAAGTCACTCCTAAATTTTTTTTGACATTTTAATTCCAGTCGTGTGGTTAGGATTTTCAAAATTTCTCTTAATTTGAAGATATGGTTAATGATGTAGCATCCTTTTAAGTTTTAAAACTTAAAAATGAGAATTATGATAATTGAAGTATAACAATGAAGGTTTTATTGGATGCATATGATAGTTAAGAAGTTAAAAGGCCATAGTCAGTAAAAAATTGAGTCCACTTTAACCAAAACTCAAAAGAGGAGTTTAAAAGATTTAAGAAAGAGAAACAAAAAAAGCTACATTTCTCATGTATCAATCATTAGATGATGTTGGATTTCATATGCAACTTCTACCAAAGAAGTATCTAAATCTATTTTTGATTGTTTCTCTAAATTTCTTGTTGTTACAAATCAAGTAAGTAGAAATGGTGAAAGATAGAAGGTGTAAGGATTATGAAAAAAAATATTCCATTAATTAGACTCAAAATTTGATTATATTATTGTGACAATAGAAGAAACCAAGAACTTGGAAGGAATGAAAATTTAGCAACTTCTCTGGTCAATACAAATCCATGAAGAGAAAAAGAAAAGGGCTAATCAACTCCTTAAAGATATAACTCAAAGAAAGCATGAAAATAAAATAGTTAAGGTTGATAAAGATTGATGAAGAGGTTGAGGACGAGGTGAAAGTTGCATTCATGCATTAGTTTTCAACAATAATTATAAATAAGGATAAGGCAAATCAAGAGATCAAAAGAGGTAATCTAAACACAAGAAGCAACAAATCTCAAGTTGAATGCTACAAATGTCATAAGCTTGGCCATTATGCCTTATAATGTAGGAGGTGTGAGAAATCTCAAATTGAATGAAAAATATCATAAGTTTGGCCATTATGATTATGAATGTAAAGCTCTAAAAAAGTTGAGGAGATTATCAATATTGTGAAGAAAAAGATTGATGAGAAAGGAAATCCTTTTTCTAGAATGAAATAATAATAATTGTAATAAAGAGAATGCATAGGACTTTGTACTAGTCCAAACAATCATATATGTGGCATTAGAAGCATATTTGTATAGTTAGATCAATCAACAACTGGTACAACTCATTTAGAGATAATTGTAAAGTAAAGGTGAAAGGAGAGGGAATATTATTATATGCTTAAAAGATGGAATCTAGCAATTTATTTTAGATGTTTACTATATATCTCATCATTAAAATCTTAATGGTGAACAATAGGTTGTTACTCAAGATGTAGAATGATGTTGCAAAATATCTAAAGTCTCATAACAAAAAAGCGTCATCATTATGACATCTACAATTTGGACGTCTCAATTTAAGGAGCTTAGAATTAGTATCTAAAAATTATATGGCAAAAGGACTACTTCACATTAACCATCATGAACAATAGTATAAAGGATGTATACTTAAAAAACAATTCAAAAATAATTTTTTAAAGAAGTTAGAGTAGAGGGCTAAGAAACCACTAGAGCTTATAAATAGATGTTTATGGACTAATCACACCGAGTTCTTTTGATAAAAGTAATTAATTTATTCTATTTATTGATGATTTTTTAAGAAAAACGTGGCTATACTTCTTAAATAAGAAATTTGAAGCTTTTAAAAAGTTTAAAGATGATGTAGAGAAAGAAAATGGATAACATATCAAAACTATAAGAAGCAATTGAGGAGGAGAGTTCATTTCTAAGGAATTTTAAGAGTTTTGTGAATAGAACAGAAACTGTCAACATTTGACGTTCACAAAGTCTCCTTAATAAAATGTAGTTGTTAAAAGAAAGAATAAAACAACAATATATATGGCTCAAAGCATGCTCAAAAGCAAGAAATTGTTAAAGGAGTGCTAGGCAAAAGTTGCTGCATATGTAGTCTACTTATCTAACTAGAGTCTAGTAAGAAGCATATAGGGAAAGACACCACAAGAAGCATAAAGGAGAAGAAAAGTAAATATCTTTCATCTTAGAGTTTCATAAACATTGCACATATATATATACCAGATGAAAGAAGAATCAAGTTTGATGATAAAAGTAAATGGAGCATATCCATTGGCTATAATGCAAGTTCCAAAGGCTACAATTTATACAATCCAAATAATAACAAGATTGTGATAAAAGTAAGATGACATCTTTGAAGAAGAAGGAGAATTAGATTTCATCTCTCAAGAAAAAAGAAATCAATTTCTTTCCTAAGGAAGCACAAACATCGAAGGATCAACTAGAAGAACCTTAACAAGAGACTCCACCAACTTCACCAATATAAACCACTCATGAAAATTCACTATCATCTTTCTTAAAAGAAAGAATAGAGGGACATGTAAGAAGTCTTAAAGATCTTTATGAGGTGATAGCAAATTTTGAAAAACTTACTTTTTTCTATCTCTTTGCTAATTGTGAATCAATGAATTTCAAAGAAGTTACAAAAAGAAATCAAGTCAATAAGAAGAATAAAACTTAAGAATTCCCTACTATTCATAGAGGTCACTAAGCAATTGATTTCAAATAGGTATAAAAAATAAAAAGAAATGCTAATAAGAACATTGAAAGATATAAGGCGAGATTATTCACAAAGGATATAGTCAAAGAGCTAGTCTTAATTATAATGAAGTATTTGATCTTGTTATACACCTAGAGACTATGAGACTAATCATCTCTTTAGCAACTTAAAACAAGTGGAAGATACATCAAATGGATAGGAAATTAGTATTTCTTAATGGAGATATCGAGGAAGAAGTCTACATTTGGTAACCATTAGGAAATGAATTAGCAAGATATGAAAACAAATTTTTAAAGTAGGAAAAGGCTCTCTATAGATAAAAATAAGTACCTGAAATGTGAAATTGTTGAATTGATAAGTATGTTTAAGAGGATGGCTTTATCAAATGTCATTAGGAGCATGCTATCTATATCAAGTTCAAAGAAGGAATTGTTTTGAATGTGTACTTGCACGTGAATGATCTGATCATTATTGGAAGCAGTCTAGTTTGTTTGATGAGTTCAAGAAAGCAAAAGCTAAAGAATCAACTATATTGGAATTGAAGTCCAGTAACCAAAAAAAAAAAAAAATTCTACCTCATAAGAGGGGTACACAAATCAAATTCTAAAGAAACTTAATATGAATAACTACAAACTAATAAACACACCAATAGAAGTTAGAGACAAATTTTCCAAGCATAAAGAAGGTGAAAGCATAAATCCAACATTTTTTAAAAGTCTCGTTAGAAGTTTATACTATCTAACTTATATGAGGCCAAACGTTCACAAAGCAGTTGAATTGGTCAGATGTTATATAGAAACTCCAACAACACACTTCAAAATTGCAAATAACAATTTTTATTACTTAAAAGGTACAATTAATTTTGGTTTGTTTTACACATATACTAATGATTACAAGTGTGTTGAATACATAATATTGATTGTGGGTGGAAACTTAGATGATCAAAGAAGTACTTACTAAATGTGTGTTCTTCATATATAGGAGATACCGCTTTTACATAAGTGTTAAAGAAACAAATTTATTGTTAGTTTATCTACCTATGAAGTGAAATATGTAGCAACTAGCTCATATCTTTGTCATGCAAATTGGTTGACAAATTTATTAAAGGAGCTCATTTTGATACAAGAAGAGCAAATGAAGATTTATTTTTACAGTACATTAGCAATATATCTAGTGAAGAATTCAATATTTTATGTTCGAACCAAGTATATTGACACTCACTGTCACTTCATATAAAGGAATTTATTTTAAGAAAATATGTGAAATTGGAGTTTAATGATCAAGTTACACAAGATTTAATTTGATTTTGGTCCAAAATAAAGTTAAAAAATGAGATGCCCAATTTTTAGAAAATTAACCTACCTAATTAATTATGTAAGATGTTTTAACAAGCTTTTCTAGAAATAGGCAAGATGATATTAAATGTATGGTTAAGCAAATTGTGAAAAGAATTTTAAAAGAGATTAGGAGATATTACGAACAAATGTGTGGGGTAAGATGACTTAAATTTGTCATAAATACCCATAAGTTCATTTGGGTAGAGTATGAGAAAAATAAATAAGAATCATTAGAGGAAAAGAGTTTCATAACCAAGTGTGAGAGAGTTGTAATAAAGAGATTAAATAAAAATTATTTTTATTAAATTTGTATTAAATGAGTTGAAGTGTAAAACCCTTGTTGTAGTCTTCCTTTGGTGTTAGCAGAGCTAAAATGCGATATAATTGTAGTGGTACATGTAGTTTATGGATTTCTCTCGAAGAATAATAAGACAAGTCTAAAGTCCAAATAAGATTTGAACTTCTGGACTTGTTAGGAAATAAATGGCACACGTACCAACTAAAGGTCTTAAAATTAGGTAAACCATAGTATAATTCGGCCAGTATCATTCCATGGCATCTTCTGGTTACTTATAAACACACTCTTTTGAACATTTGCATGTGGGCATGGTACTTTGTAGTTGTTAATTTGACTTGCAATAAAAAAAGACATAGCAATAGTTTTCATTATCTTTTTCTAGTGAAATATTTATGTCTAAGAAGTTTGGCTTAATAATTAAGTGGGTAAATTCCTCAATTCAATTTTTCAAAAGTTTCCCAAGCGTAGATCAATTTGCTTTAATTAAGAAATGTAACCCCAGTGCAGAAGTTGGCATGAAAATATTATGAATGTCACAAAAAAGTTAAAAGAAGAAGATGCCTTAGGTTTAGGATTTAGGACTTAAGATTTTAGGATATAGGAATTAAGATTTAAGATTTGGGACCTAGAGTCTAAGATTTTTAGACTTCAGACTTTAGGATTTAGAATCTAGAGTCTAAGATTTTTAGAATTTAGACTTTAGGATTTAGTATTTAGTGTTTAGGGTCTAATTTTAAGATTTAAGTTCTACAGTCATTTCACTTAACTTGTCACAATTTTACGCCTATATAAACCTATCAAACTCCTCTTGAACTCCCATCCATCGTTAAGACATTGCTTATTGTAGTGTGTAAAAGCCAAAATGGTGATGTTTAAGATTTATTTAACTCTTCTCTGCATAATGAGCCTGTCCTTAATAACTATGATCCATGCTCAAGACGCACCCAACGATTATGTCCAAGCACATAATGCCGCTCGTGCAGCAGTAGGTGTCGGACCGGTGACTTGGGACGACAAGGTAGCTGCCTTTGCCCAAAATTACGCCAGACAACGTGCAGGCGACTGCAATCTAGTACATTCTACTAATGGGCAGTACGGCGAAAACCTAGCAATGAGTACAGGCGACCTCTCCGGAGCGCAAGCGGTGAAACTGTGGGTTGATGAGAAACCCTTCTACGACTACGGCTCCAATTCTTGCACGAGAGGCAAGGTTTGTGGGCACTACACTCAGGTGGTGTGGAGAAACTCCGTTCGCATAGGTTGTGCTAAGGTGAGATGCAGTAATGGAGGCACTTTCATTGTCTGCAACTATGATCCTGCAGGAAACATCATTGGCAAGCGACCTTATTGAAGAATCAGCGTCTAAATATTATGTTATAAAAGGTGTTGCACTTAATATTTATCGTCACACTATGTGGTGCTGTAAGTACACCCATATATATGAATAAAGGTTCAAAGCATAATTATTACAAAATAATTGGAGAGAATTTTCTATTGTTGTTAATTAGCAGTGACTTAAAGAATTATCCGACCATAGTGAATTGGGATTTGAAAAGGTGTTTTAAATATCAATTATAAATTATTTACTAATTAGCAAGAATGAATATAGTTGAATTTACAATAATGAATATGGTTGGATTTACAGTATTAGACACTAAATTCATATTGTATATGCAATTGGAGCATTGGACAATGAAAGGGTTAAATTATACATCATAATCATACATAGACAGATTGAGTCAAACCACTTTGGTATGCATAATATTTGGGTGGTTATGATATGTTGTTATATTAATATTGATCGATGATTATTAATTATTTAATTAGAGAATTAAAGATAAATTAAAATAAGTTTTAAATCTATCTAATTCTAATTATGAAGTATAATTATAATTTATAGTCATTGTTAACATACTAAGAACCTAATAATTCACATGCAAAAAGTAGTAAAAATAGATAAATCAATTTAAGTTAAGTTGAACTTAATTATAAAGTTTGAGAAATTTCACGAATCAAATATGAGATATTTGTTTTTATTAAAATTAAATTAAATTATAACTAGAGTTTGACTTTAATTGTAATTAGGTAATTTAATTTTAATAAGAAATAAACCAATGATGATGTGGTCTACACCTAAATTAAATCATAAAATCTTGCAATAAAAGAACTATAGTATAGAAAAGTAGGAATCAATTCCACAAGAAATTCTAGTTTTTATGAAAGATTTTAATGAAATAAGGGTTGTAATGATATCAAATTTTGTAACAAAGAAAATAAATTAAATTTTGTAAATAAAAAACTATTAATAAAACAAATCTCGATTTTTGGTTGCTTTCGTCATTAAAACTATGATTGATCAATGATAAAAAAATAATTATTTCATTAATCATATATTCAATATGATATTAAATATATGTATTTATTTAAGATTTGTTAATAAAAACATACAATTCAATTAACCCTTATTGTTTAACAACCTTAGATACAATATCTTTCTAAATCAAGATATACAAAAATATAGCTTTAAGAAAAACAAAGACCACCAAAACAAGATAACACAACATCTGTAGTTACATTTAATCTAGTTGAACCCTTTTCCTAATAGTTAATAATTTCTGACGCAACAAATTAATAATTTCCAACGCAACAAATTAAAAACTCCTAGCTATTACGAAGATTAAAAGAATTGAACTTTTACATACTTAATATTTAATCTAGCAGATGAATATTTTAATCAATAAACTAATTGCACATATTAAAAATCAATCATAAATACAAAAGCACTAAAAAACAATTTAATCCACGAATGAATGAAACTCTTAGCAATATATAAGACCCATTTATCTCCCAATCCGCTGCAACTCCCTTCGATCAAGATAGAGAAGATTAGCCAACAATGGTTATATAACTACTACTAACGTCTAATGAAGAAAAGCTACTCTATCGTCTATTAAAGAGAGGAAAAAAAAAACTTTGTGAAAAGATGGAATGTGCAAATGAAAAACTTGGAATAAATTTCCTCCTTCACATCGGTCCTCTTTATAGCTACTTTAATCCCATGTGTTGTTGATGTTTTGGCTCCCATAAATAATAACTTCTTTTATTGCTAACCAGACTCGGTCAATTTTCATGTCCATACCTGGATGATTCCCTTGTTCTGGTTCAATCGTGGACATGTTGATAACAAATTCTTCCGATTATAATTAAAAAAACCTTCGTCTATTTTATAGTTTTATTTAAAAGGATCTTTCAAGACTAAAAATTTATTGGTCTCGAGAATTCGCAAACATCAAAGTCCTAGGGCAGTAGAACTCAACATTTCGCAATGGAAACCTATAATACTATCTAATTGAGTTTGTAATTTGACTGATAGAATAACAATGAAGAAAAGAAAGAAGCTTAATAATCTAATTGAGGAGTTTGGCTTGATAATTAAGTAAACGCATTCGTCATATCAACCTCACAAATTTTGGATGGAGAGTAAAAATGGTTTCACTAACCAGAACTTGAGGTCAATATACTCTATTTAGGGTAAGAAATTTTGGAATTTGATCCAAATTACACAAGCTGGCCTGGAATAGTACTCTTAAATGACGCTAAAAAAACATTCGAGAAAACGGTTTCTAGATAAGGAGTAGAAATTATAGGGCCCTAAATCTGGCATAACTTCCCACGTCGTTGCCTATATATACCAATCAATCTTCTCTCATATTGCCATCTCCATCACCACGTTATCGTTGTTTAATACATGCTCATTAGAGTGAAAAGCCAAAATGGTGATGTTCAAGACTTCTTTGGTTCTTTTATCTCTAATGACCATGTCCTTAATGACTATCTTTTCAATGGTCCATGCCCAAGACACGCCCGAAGATTATGTCCAAGCACATAATGCAGCTCGTGCTGAAGTAGGCGTCGGACCTGTGATTTGGGATGATACGGTGGCTGCATATGCCCAAGACTACGCTAACAAACGTGCCGGAGACTGCGGTCTTGTTCATTCCGGTGGACCATACGGTGAAAACATCGCAATGATCAGCAGCGGCGACTTATCTGGTACAGAAGCAGTGAAACTGTGGGTTGACGAGAAACCCTACTACGATTATGACTCCAACTCTTGCACCAACGGCCAGCAATGTTTACATTACACTCAGGTGGTATGGAGGAACACGTTTAGCGTAGGATGTGCTAAGGTGAGATGCAGTAATGGAGGCACTTTTATTACCTGCAATTATGACCCCTACGGCAACTTCGTTGGCGAGAGACCTTATTGAAGATCAGATTCCAAAAAATGTTGCACTTGTAGTTGTCATCAAACTGTAATTGGTATAAATATAACAAATATATGAATAAAGTTTCAAATAATATTAGAAAAAATGATGTGGTTTCTTACCTCTTCAATTTGTTAATTATCGCTAACTAGTGAGAATTAACTTCATCATATATCAAAATTTTCTTGAATCCCTTTCAAAAGGAAAATGTCTCCATTCAATTTGATATGTTGAATTTTCAGTCAGGGTTTTTTCTTTTTAAATAAATCCAATTCTATTGTCCTTCCTATACTCAATAATTGTATATTTTCCTGGTTGCCAAATAAGCTGTCAGTGGACTTTATACTTAGTTGGGTTCTGTGGAATTAATTGGATTAGTGGAATCTGATAGCAACCTCTCAAGTTTCACCGCAGGGATGAGATGCGTTTTTGTTATCTGTTATCTTTGTTTTGTGTTTTTTCTATCTCGGCTTGTTTGAGACTAGTTACTTATTTTAGTTAGATGTATCACTGGTGACACTTATAAGTGGAAGTTTTGTACATATTTTTCTTTTTTATGAATATTCTTCTGATTTATCAAAAAATAATAATAATTTAGAAAACATTATTTCTCTCTATTTAGAAATATTTTTAAATCCAGTTTTATGTAACTACAGACTCAAAACACTTTATAACACTTTAAGGAGCAGTCCCTATAGTCTATATGGGGAAGACATTTCATGCTGCTGGGTTTATAACACTTTATGGTCTTCCAATGACGGTCAGGTCTTTTTTTTTAAATTAAAAAATGTGATTGGTTATAAAAAATGACAGGTCCAGCATTGTTTTGCGATCAGGAGGTCCACCGCTGTCTGAATTCAGATCTTCTGTCTAGTTTTATGGTGTCTTATTTTATCCCATGAATCTCAGCCATTTATTTATGTGAGCTCCACATGAGTTCCGCATAAATAAACGTAGGAATCGCACAAATAAATGATTAAAATTTATGAAACAGAATAAAACACCATAAAATTGGACAAAAAATCTTGTATTGCACTGTTTTGCCATTGGGTATAAAAAGCAGGTCAAAAGGGGGAGGTCCAACAATGTTTTGCAGGAGTATAAAAGGCAGCTTTGGTCAGTAGTTTGTTAGTTTCCTCGCTGACGACCGCCGCCATTTGGATGCCATTGAGAAAGGCTTCGATGTCCAATCAGGACTCGAAAAGTTACACCTTCCCAAACTTGATCGACCGTATTTCAACAACTCGATTGAAGACTACGAAAGTGACAATAGGATAAGAAGAATCGGACGGCGGAGCTTGCGGCGTCGAAGGCTGGCCCGCTTGCTCTTGCTATCCTGATTAACAAATCGCTTTTTTCTCTTAGGCTTCCTTTTGCTGTGGCACTAATCTGTCCGGTTGCGGAGCTTTTGACTAGTTAGAGCACCATCGATAACAGGATCGATAATAGGAAAGTATGAAATTTTTTTCTTGAATTTTTTTTTTAAGGTTTTGATTTCCAAATTTGTTCAATTTTTGGATTCAAGCTCTAGTAAGTAACATTGTTGTCTATAACTACACATGCTTCCAAATTTGTTCAATTTTTGGATTCAGGCTCTAGTTCAAGTAACATTGTTGTCTATAACTACACATGCAGCATGTGTAGATATAGACAACAATGTTACTTGAACTAGTTGGCTCTCTGGATGTTATGGATTACTGGAAGTTATGAATATGCAAAGACGCCGGTAATTGCAATGATCTATTCTGAAATGGCAGCCTCACATGTAGTAATACTGAAACAAAGAAAGGTAATTGTAATGATCTATTCTGTTTTTTGCTTTTCCAACTTGGTCGACCAAGTTTCGTATCTTTGGCTCAAGAAGTTTTATGTATGTTCTGCTTCAATAAGTCCCGTTCATTCTCTTCCTTTTGTGAGATTTATTCAAGTTCTAAATGCAACTGATGACTAGCAATGACTAAAGCAATAAACCAATTGGAGCTAAGATCGTGAGCGCAAATCATGGATTGAGTTGCACATTAAATCATCGTTTTTGAATATTCAATATAAGTTGATTAAGCAGCAAATGGTAGTGATGGATGATGAAATGACGTTGAAGATGATTGAATACTCAATATGATTGCATGTTAAATCATCGATTAAGTTGATGTTAAATCATCTCTTATTTTTCTCTTTCTTGCTTTTCTCTAGATTCTTAGATTTTTTATAATCCACTATCAACATTATTAATTGTAACATTTTTATAAACATTTTTTATAATGGCTCTCCTCCTTCTCGCTTCCCCCCTCCTCCAAGGTTCACCGCTTCTTCTTTTGAGATACATTTGTTACTGGTCCATGTATTCTTCGGAAAGGTTGTTTATATATATAATAAAAGATCCTTCCTTTATGTGAAAAGAAAAGGGCCTTTTACCCTTCTCCTTCTTCCTGCTTTTCTGTTTTCTTCTTCTGCATCTTAAATCTACTAGCTTAGCTATGATGATGCTCCAAGGTACTGCCTTGTTCTTCTTCTTTACCATTTTTTAAATATTATTCCATTTGTGGGCACTCTTAGTTTGCTACCTGTTGTGGGTTTAACCATTTGTTACTATCAACAAAGAATTTGCTACTGCAAGAAAAGGTTCTTGGAAAAGATTGCATTGTTTGTCTTTAGTGAAACTTTTTAACTTCGAGCGATGTGGGGATTACCGGCGGTTGAGTGGTGGATGGGCAAGGGGTGAAGTTTGTGGAGAAGTTTAGTGAAGTGAAGAATGTGATGGTGAGTTGGAATAGGACAGGGGCTTGGTTTGGGGATGAGTGCAGACCAAGGCTCGTTGGCTTCATCGGCTGCTCTAATGTTCAAGTTTGGAACATCATTTTGAGACAGCCTGCGTATTGGTGGCAAGTTCAATGCTCTTCTCTTTTGCACCTTTATATATTTAATTATAAGCTGTCAAATTAGGAGGAAGCCATATACTGTGACACGAGCTTTGTCCCTTCCTCGAACCTCGTTTCATATTCTATTTTCCTTCATCTGTTTTTTCACATCTATCTACATGTTAGTAAGGATGGTAATTGTACCCGAACTCGATGGGTACCCGATAAAATTACCCGAACAGGGGCAGATATGGGGAGCAAATTTTTACCCGTGGGGCAGATATGGGGGGAATATAAAAATACCCGTCGGATATCGGGGCGGGTATGGGGATACCACCCCCCATACCTGTTTACCCGTATAATAATAATTATTATATAATTATTATATAATAATTATATTATTATATAATATAATAGAGACGGGTAAACGGGTATCCGATGGGGGTCAAACCCCCAACGAGTACGGGTATGGGGCTGGGAGCGGAATCCCCGACGGAAATGGGGACGGGTATGAGGGTGGGAGTGGGTTCATGGGGCTGGTACTGGAGATGGCATACCCGCCCCATACCCGCCCCGTTGCCATCCCTACATGTTAGTTGCCATATCTTAAGGTTTTATTTTGTCAACACCACTATGCTTCCTTCACCGACACCACTATCATTTACTGCCAGTGGGTTTCCCACAGTCATCGATCCAGTTATTTGTTTACCTATTCCCTAGCTGCTCTCTGTGATTCTTTAAGTGGGAATACACTAACCAGTGGATCCCAACTGTGTGTGGGGGTAAGGGTGGTAACTCCTGCCTAGTACTTATTTTTAGTATTTCAATTCCACGCAATAATCTGTTGTTATTTATAGTTTGTAGTGTTGTTAATTTGTCTTTCTCATGTCTTCTGTGTGGTATGAAGCTTGTGATTTAGATTTCTGTTGAGGTCGCAACCAGGGTCAGATACATTCTTCTTTTTCTAGTTTTTTCTGAATATTTCCTCGAATATCTTTTGCAAACATGGACTGGGTGTTTGGATTTACTGAATAAGATAGCTCGAAACATTGTGTAGGACGTTGTTTATGGTACTACTTTAGTTAATCGCGTATTCGTTATCTCCATTAGCTTTTTCAAGCCTCCTGATAAGTCTGCTACTGTCAAAAAAAAGAACCATCAGTCTTTTCCTATTGCTTCTCGTTACTACCCCGATCTTTTTGTCTTACGCGACTTCCTTTATAAGAGAAGGCTTTTATTTGTTTTTATTTATTTTTTAACGTGTTTTAATCAACATCTTCTAAAAATTTCTCTCTCTGTAGGCTCGCTCCTTACCGGCACAAAGACCATTTTTTCTGTCACTTCAGAAATCTCTTAGTGAGGCTCTTCAACTTTGACGAGAATGTTGTGTGTTTCTACTTGGATCACGTATTATATTGTGCAGATTTCAACAGATTTTCATGCTCTAATTAGTTATGCCTTTTATTTTCATGCTGGTATTCTTTGTGCATTACTAAGGCTCCCTTCGTTTGGCAAATTATTTATTATTTATCTTAGTTTTATTTTATTACTATTTTATTTTTTAATTATTTATTGATTTTTCTTATTATTACTAGTTTTATGTATTTATTGTAACTTTATTTACATAATTATTTAGCGTGTCAGTTTTACTTATTTACTCTTTAACCTGCATCACATTTTTATTATCACATCTGTATGTGGGTTTACCAGAAATAGCCTCTCTACTATGTAGGGACAAGGCTGCGTATTATCAAACCCTCCAAATTCTACTTTTATTGCGGGACTTCGGACTGAGTGTAATGATGATGATTATGACGACGATGTACTTAAAACCTATCTAGATTATTATATTTTCGCCATACACTTTGAGTACATAAAATCAAATAATATATATTAACTAAGTAAAAGGTATAACAAAGTAAATATATAGTTCAAATTATTGTATTATGTATGTCTTAAATATAGTGCTGATATAGCATAACAAATTTCTTCAAAACACCTGTTAAGAAAAGTTATAGTGGAAGTACCTTCAATTTTCAGAAAATCATAGTCGTAATCTAATGGTAAACTAACATGCGAAGCCTTGTACTTGCTCAAGTAAGGCATCAGCTAATTCAGCTTGGCCAACAAAACTTATGTCATTCTTTCATCAACTAATTCATCCGACCGATAAAATTGTGCATTCCTCATTCATTTCGGTAGACATATTTTGTAGTTGTCTCAATCTAATGTTAGTTAATTCGCTCCGACCAATAGAACAAGTACATGCGCCATTAGATTTTGACAATCATACTTTTCATCGTAATTTAACCTATTCCATATGTTGTTAACAAATTTCTTCAATATGATTACTAATCACTACAACAAAGTTGACCTTTCTAAGATTTTGAAATCGTCGCTAAACAAAACGTATGTCGTCAAAGACTTACCGGTTCACGATGTTTTACAAAATTGTCGCTAAATGCAAGCTTTCTGAGATATTTTCGTTGGCAAAGGGTGAGCCATTGGCAATGAGTTTAGAAATCGTCATTAAAAACTTAAATAATAAAATAACTCTCTTATTTATAATTATAAATTCATTAACTTTAACTTGATTATTTTATGACTCGACATCATATTGAGAAAATTCAAATTTAATATTATTGATAATGATTCTAAGTGTAAAAATAAATTTAATTTATGAAACTATAAGCTCAAAATTAATTAATATTACATAGATTTACACTTTTTATTTTCCTCTTTTAAATCATATGATTTGACAATTTTATATAGTGTCACAAATTTTTCAAATAATTTTAACATAAAGTTTGTAATATAATGGTATATGATTCTTTAAAAAAACAATAAATATTGATATATGGTAAGTAATATAATATAATGATATATAGTAAGTAATACAAGATTTAAATTATAAGTTTATCAATTCTTATAAACAAAACAATAAATAATTTTATTTTGTGTATTTTTTTTACTTAAATTTTTATTAAAATATGGGGATCTTACAACATAGTGAAGAGAATTAACAATATTTATTGAAACAACTCTTCTTTAAATGATTTCATCTTTTAAAGCCTTTTGAGCTAATGAGTAGCTTAGAGAAACATAAAAATTCAATACTATAATTGATATTTTTGTAAAATAAATAAATCTTTTGGAACGTTGAAGTGGTAAATAATTAGTTAAGTCAGACAGATTACCAGTTCCTTGGACAGATCTAATTCTTTTGCACCTTTTGGAATTCTACTTTGATCCACTTCAGTGAACTTTATTAGTGTCTGCCTCTCCTAATCTTTGGCACTAAAGTTCAACTGGTATTTAAAAAATTGACATGCTCGTGTCTTCGTGCCCGGTGGCACCATAGCCAGGAGGCATTACAATAAGGGGGAAATAAAACAATAAGAATGGAAAACCTAGTAATCTTGAATATTGATACTGTAGTCTCCGAGGAAGTACAACTACCACAGACCATGCAGCTCAAGAGGTACGTCACCAACCCAACTATAATGACCCATGCTTGAGAGTTGAGACCCTGGACTCTCAACTGATCATTTACACAAGCTACTCTTGACAAAAATTTAGCTTCAGGACATAACTACAATTTTTGGCCGCTTATTTGACCTCTTCTTTTCAACAACTTCCCTTGATTCATCTTTTCCAAATTTCAGCTGATTGCATTTTGTGGGAGAATGTGTTTCCTTATCATAGCCTCCATCACAAAGTTCATTATTATTGTCCTCATCACCGCTTTCATTATCAACATCATCATTTGTGTCTTCTGAATCTGTTTCACTGCTGCTCGCAGGCCCAGAAATCACAAACTGATTGCCAGCAATAGCAGATTCAGCAGCAACCACAGCTTCAGGGGTGTGGAGATCTGCTACACCCAGCATCAAATCCTGCAAATAAGAAATATTAAAAATAAATTAACAAATCCCTTTTTAAGCCAATAGCCACACAAGAGAACAGGGATTCTCCTTTACCATTTCAATGACTTGAGCTTCATTTCCACTGAGTGCCTCAATATCATAGTCGTGAGAATTATCCTAAATTTGAACAAGAAAACTAGCAGAAATTTGTAGGAAACAAGTTATTGTTGACAGGAAGATGAATTCCAAGTAACATGCAAACATACCTTAGCATCTTGCTGCAGCCGTTTATTAGCTTCAGCCATCACTCCAAGAAAATCTTTCACTTTCCCCAAAACTGTGACCAAGATGAAGATACCAGAACCAAATTACAAGCAAGAGCAGAGCATAAGTCAGTAACTCAATAATATTGCTGAAAGAAAAACACCAGAAGTGCCATAAAACATTTTTCCTACAAACGGAACTACTCTTAGCACACAAGTTATTTTTCCAACAAACATCATTGAAACTTAGCCAACTATTATACAGGAAAAGTTATTTGTAATGCAGATTTGCCTGTCTGACAAAACCACGGTTGTTTGTGAACAGCAAACAGTATAGCAGAAATAATTGAACTAAACCAGCGAATATAGTTCCACTCTACACCAATGTTTCTCTCCTTCTTATAAACACCAAGTCACCAAAAGAGTTGTTGCTTTTCAACACAAGATGTCGTTAGTTATGGAAAGGAACAAAAACGTAACTAAAGAAACACGAAGTTACAAATACAAAATGTAAAGAACGTCAAAAAACACGATTGTGCCGTAAATACCATAATTTAAGCAATTTGCAACCTTCCATCGCTAAAATAAATTAGAACTCTGTGTTTAAGCAATTGCAAAATTGATTGCTCAAAACCAAAATTAAATTTGACTCGTTCCAACAGTTATATACAACAAAACCTTTCCCCTCCAAATAGAATAATTATTAAAAACCTCAACTTTCAAAATTGACATCAATCAAAACTTGAGCAATCAAAGTAAAGAGCCTGTGAATCAGATTAACCAAAATCCTTAAATGGGTTACCTTGACTTTGGGGAACTGAACTGGTGATGGGCTTTCCAGCTGATGGGTGTATCTTGGTTTGACACTGCAAGTCTTTGTTCGATAAAAGAAGCGCAGTCTCTACACATACATATTAACAGACCAAAAAGAAAATTAAGGAATAAACTCCAGGAGCATAAGCAAAAAGGAAAACAAGAATCGCCTACCGAGAGATGAGTTGGAAGTGGAAAGCTTGTTCTCCAAGTGCAAAAGTTCTTTGCTTGAACGCTCCATTTCTCTCAGCACTCTTGGTTAGTCGAAGCAAAGAGAGACGGCGAAGTGCGGACGACATAAAACGGAAGTATACTCACAGTTTACAAAGGAACGGATTAAGCGAAGTCGTTTCACTCTTATAAGGATTTTATTATCATATTGATTATTAACTATTAAGAAATTTTTAACATATTTTATTTTATTATCATATTAATTATTAATAAAATAAAAATATATATTTATTAATTAATAAAAATTAATTACCTTTAAATATTTAAAAATTAGTATACTTCTATTAAAAATAATTATATGTAAATTAATACATCAATTAATAATTTTTATTTTGATGCATTCAGCCCTAATACACGACCTCTTAGATATAATTGAACGTACTTAGACTAATGGGAATGGTTAAAAATCAATTTTGCAGGGGCAAGGTAAATTGGTTTTCTTTATAATTTTTTGAAGTCATGTCCTTGTAAGTCATTTTACACATAAACAGTTAATAATAAACAATTAATTTTACTAAACATCTTTAACAAGCAACTAATGCAATTTGTTGGTTAAATTAGCTGATAGAATCAGCTAACAGTTAATGCAATCAGTTGATTGTCAAACAAGCCATTAACTTGACATTTCCGGAGTGCAAAATAAACTCATATTTTAATTCATACCACTAAAATACACTAGTCCTTCTTTTCAATAAGTGTGGTTAATAAAACTAAAAACAAATAATATAATATTTAAGCTTTTTAATATCAATAGTTTTCACAGTTCTAGTACTAAAAAAAAACACACAAATAAATAATCATTAAGTGAATGAACTTGATAATGACAACCAAATTGAAAAATTACAAATAGAGATTAAATCATATCCTCCTTTAGGTCAATACTTAGGGAGAGAACACTCTGTTGGAAGGCTGTTATTGAATCTCTGGTTATCTTGGCAATAGTCATAAATCATATGGTGTAGCCTAACCCACTTGTACCACCTTCTTTGCATAGATGTTAGGGTACTATATTGGTCCTTGTTCCACCAATTTGTGGGACTATCTGCCCTGCAAAATCTTGGATTTCCATTCCAAACACAAGCATCAATTATGTAGTCCTTGAAGGAAGCAACGAAAGGGCCTTTTGACCAATTAATTTTATCTTTTCCGCCACGTGTCGCCCAGCTGTCGCCATTCCATAGGCTGATTTTGATTCCCATTGGCTGCCACCTAGGATACGCCACCCCTTTGTCTGCGTGATTTTTGTATACTCTAATAGGAATCCAGTCCACCATGAAACTGTAAAAGAAGCAAATTATATTAAAAATTCCAGCTTCCTTTTGGGATTTGAAAAAGATCAATTCTTTGATTTCCTATTTCTTACACAACTTGGTGAAGGTTCCATAAGATGGAATAATTATGGAAGTCTCTTGTTGGATCAAACCACAGATAGATTCTCTCTTCACGGTTGTCAGTCCCGTCTGCGTAGACATTTGTTTGAAGGATATAAGGCTGCCCACTCACATTGCCAAGGAATTCCAAATCTAACTCATCACGCTTAGGCTGATCCGAAGATAACTGCATCATCTCCAGATCATTATAATCATCACTATGAACATGAAACAAGAAACAAGAAATTCTCATTAACTGTCTAATCTTTACTCACATAGAATGCCAGAACTGTGCCCGCAGAATGACCTGGTACTAGCTTTATTTTCATGTCAATTCGACCAAACAGGAACATCTGGTTTGACGCAAACGCAGATCCTGCGGAAGAAGTTCTATGAGACCAAAATTTTAGGTTACAATGTAAGTTGATATCATAAACTTCGTGTCATACCCGATTCTTGGTCGAGCGTCAAGCTTCGTGTCTTGCCATCAGCAGAAGTGTTCACATGGCTAGGACCCCATGTCACAAAGAAGTCCTTGTTGAAATCAGCGCTAGAAACAACAGCAGATAAAGAAACTTGTAACAAGTTCGGTACAAATATCACGACAAATATCAGGAGTCTGACATTAATCTGGGACATGGTTAATTCTTGATGGATAGGATAGTTCTAAGAGATTGTCAGGAAAATGGTTGCTGATATACTATATATACATATATATTATATCATGCAAGTATTGCATGGGAAGGTTAGTCAAGAAAATGTTCGACGAAGCAAGGTTTTCGATTACGTAAGAATAGCTTTAGAAGGAAGCAAAGGAACATATTTATATCAGGCTGTCATAGCATCTTAGAGAATGAGCAATGTTTCTTTACAAATATTTCCTAACATAAATTCTTGATATTATATCATCATTCTGCAACAGTGTGTAGGTCTGTCCGTGAATATCAATTCAAAATTCAAAAACAGGCTTGATCTCCCAGTTCATTTTATGGGTATCATATGCAAAAGCCAGCATTAGGCTGTTCCTTCACATTTGACACTACTAAGTATTAATGGCTCGTGACTAGTATATGACAAGTTTGGCTCCAAATATTATTCTTCATGGTGACTACCGAACCCATTCTGATGCATTTCATAATTCTTACGTAAGTGGGTATGACCTTTTTAATGATATCAACCTTTGAACATATTCCAGGCTCTCTCTATTTAAGAGACCAGAGCACCTCTTCTCGTTACTCTATTCTAATTCTGTTCTATAAAAATCTATCGATTTAATAAATTGAGTCTACAAAAATTAGACAACTAAGATCGGACCGAAACAAAAGGCGCACCAAGTTTAAGAACAGAGGATCTTACATCCTATTGAGACCAGATAAACTGTTCATTACTCTGTTACGTTTAATAGACTTTCGGCTACCGTTTTGGGATTTCGCATAGCAGAAACTTGAGAAAAGAAAGGAACTGACAGGAGATCAGGTGCTTTTGTCTTGTGCTTTCTTTTGCAGAATAACTTGGCCTTTCAGTCTTCCCCTATAAAGGCGTACACATATAAAATACTAGATTAATAGGGAAGCATTAAATTAATTCAAATATTATCTATTAATTATCAAATTTTTTATTTTTGGTCAATAATTTTATAATAACTATAAACTTAAAAACTTGAGAATGTCGGTTTTAAGATTAATTAAAAAAAAAGAATTGATCACTTAATTGAACCCATTTTGGATCTTGAAGTGCATAAGTGATAAAGAAAAGTAAAAATAGCATAAGTGATAAAGAAGGAAAGAAGCATATGGGTCATGGGTTTATGTATATATAATCAGGTTTTCAGTCAAGTCAGACCATAAAGCATGAGTCCAACACACAGTCTGAATCTTGAAAATTAGAAAAGAAAAACTCAACATTTGGTCAAAACTTGAGTTATTTGTCTTAGTCAATTTGAATCAATCCTGCTAGGTTGGGCCAGGCTGGATCTGACCCATACTTAATTGTCAAGCCGAGGTTTTACACATAAACACTATATTGAATTTATTTCTAGTAAGAGTACAAAATAAAATATGCAATACTTTGTAATTCAATACGACAAATATTTTATCATTATCACTTCACTCATATCTTTTAATACCTTATTCTCTACTTCATCTAACTATTGTTTTAATTAGGACATAAGAACTTTTCAAATATTAAGCCTTTTGATTAAAAGAAAGTGTTTCATCCTTATTTTCTAGTACATGTAATTGCTAACTTTAAAGAAATAGGGTCCACCTATACATTTACCACCTTGATTAAAAAGAGAATCAAATTATGTCAAAATGATTTTTTGAATCAAATTGTCTCAAAATGATTTTACCTAAATTTTGGAAGAAAACTATATGTATAAACGAGACTAGCTATAGTATCGATTGTTAGCCCCGAATTGCACACAAGAGAGGAGGTAAATTATATATGTTCTCTTTTTGACCAATTTAAAATTTAATAAATGAATTACCTACCAAAATGAATGGTTATAGAAAATTCAAATAATAATTACATAAATAACTAAAAAGAGTGAGAAAAAGAAACAAATCCAATTTATAATGGTTCTTCCAAATAATCCTTAGTTTATATTCACTCTCTAAGATCAACTTAGAAAAAAGAGCCTTTCATACTTGCATCTTCTTTTGAGCGAAGAGGAACTCTTTTACAATCTTCTTTGTCATGAGTGAAAATAAACCCTTTTACAATCTTTTTAGTAACGGGCAAGGTTTGAAATTTCGTAATGTACCAGCTAGTACCAACTGGAAGGTTTCATACAGGCTGAAAAATGCTACGAAATCTCCTACTTTGGTACCGGCCTTAGGTACTAGTCAATACCAGAAATTTCGCTTGGTACTGACTGATACTAACTGGTATTTGAAATATCGGCTAAATATTAGTTGGTATCGTGAAAATTGACTAAATTAAAAAAGAAATTAAACAAAACTACCCCCACACCTCTCGTTGTCGGTCCTTACCAAAAAATTTTCTCCTCACTCTCATTATCGCTCCTCATCTCTTACTATCGCCGTCATCCTTTGGCCACCACCCCTCTCTATAGCGCCTCCTTACTTTCTAGTCTACCTCCCTCTCCATTGCATCTCCCCTCCTGCTGGTCTGCCTCTCCACTTGTCCACTGAGCCTCCTTCGCCTGCTGCTCAACTGCTCTCCTTCACCAGTCCACCATCGCTATCACGTGCTAAAAGTGAAACTAAAATTTTCAGATCTGGTTTTTGACTCGACCCTACCCACCGAACCAAGTTAGAATTATGATTTTTTTAGGTGTGTTTTCAATTGCTTTTTTCTGCTCTCGAATTGCGTTTAAATGGTGTTTTGGTTGTGTTATATAATATTGAATTTTTGAATGGTTTGAAAGTTGGAAATTGTTGGAATTGTGAATGGTTATATTAGAAGTGTTGGAATTGTTGGAGTTGAGATTTGAAAATTTTGAGTTTGAATTTTGAAAGTTATAAATATTTTATGATGATTAAATCCAACTATAATGTAAGTAATTTATTAATCTAATAAAATAAATTGCAAAAATTTTCTTCATATGCTGATGTTAATCAATTAATGTGATTAAACTGGTAAAGAACAAGCAAACATAATTAATCAAATTAGTTCTTGGATCTGCAATTAGAGATGAAAAATAATTTATTTCTTGTAGATATTATATCGATTCACTTTCACTAGAAGAAGTTAGTCAATGTCCTAATGTAATATATTTAGACCATACTGCACAAACTTCATTCAATTTACATTGCTACAATTGAATCAAACTAAAAGGTGAATCTTACTTATACCAATATACATTAAAATCACACCTTAAGGTCAATGTCCTAATGTTTCTTTTGATTTGTTTGACTATTTTTGTCTGTTTTTATGTCCAATGAACAAGTTTATTTTTTAACATATCATATAATAGTTTACAAATCATTTTATGTCTATAAATTGAATAAGAAATTTACTCTTGAATTTGAAAGTTCTTTTCATAATTGTTAAGATAACTTATTGAATATAGTGTCCTAAAATCTAATTCTTTTGTGGAAAAAATTTTGGTTTTTGATACTATTAGACCATTGTTTTTGATAATGTAAATTAATGCCTTAATATGTTAAATATGTTGTTTCATCAAAGATAAAAAAATCAAAATATCATCTATATAAACTAATGTCATATTTAAGTCATACATAATGAAGCAATAATTTTTATTTATTAAGTTCAATTCACTTCATGCATGTAATTTTTTATATTTGTCTTCAAACATACTCAAGTTGATGACTATTAAGTGTATTGTGTTATTATGTATGTTGAATATTTGAATTGTTAGTTTTTAACTTACGGTGAATTATATTAGATGAAATTGAATTGTGTATAATATAATCATACAAAGTGAGTTATATTATATTGGATGGACATGCATATTGTGTAATTGTGCATGTTAAATACCAGAATTGTTGGTTTTTGACTTATTAGTGAATTGTGTTGGATGAAATTGAATTGTGTATGATGTAATCATATAAAATGAGTTATATTATATAAAATAGACATATGTATTGTGTAATTGTTTGTGTTGAATACTTGAATAGTTGGTTTTTGACTTATTGGTGAATTATGTTAGACAGAATTGAATTATATATGATGTAATTATACAAAATGAATTATAT
This sequence comes from Erythroxylum guanchezii, assembly GCA_025629825.1. NCBI lineage: Eukaryota > Viridiplantae > Streptophyta > Magnoliopsida > Malpighiales > Erythroxylaceae > Erythroxylum > Erythroxylum guanchezii. The sequence continues at coordinate 35,723,731 of JAOTAX010000197.1, forward strand.
TATATAAGATGGACATGCATATTGTGTAATTATGTCAGTTTAGACTTTTGAGTTAAGCAATACATATTTTGTACTAGTAGTTGATAATAAAATTATGTGTTCTTTATTTTGATATATGTCTTAATTTATTTTTACAGATAAATGGAAGGAAGTTCAAGTGCTCCTAATCATTTAACCACTTCAAGAAGATACAATGATCTAGCTTGGGCCCATGATGCATTGGTCCTTAGTATGAAGAACCATACTATTTGCTTGTTTTGTAACAAACATTTGAAAGGTGAAGGAATCACTCGATTAAAGAAGCATTTAGCTGAGGTTAAAGGACATGTAGAACCCTATAAAAAATTAAGTCATAATGTGAATTGACAAATGAAAATTTTGCTTGAAGAATATCAACGTGAGAAAGATTGAAGGGAAAGATTGAATTATGAAATTGGTAGTGGAAGTTCATTTGTTGGTATTCATGATGACAGTGGAAATGTTGAAGGTGGTAGTGGTAGTGATAGTAGTAGTGGTAGTGTTCCTTCCCAGCAAGAAATGAATATTAAATCTAGACCTGATGTTAGGAAAAGAAAAAGGTAGATGTCGATTCTTGTTGCCCCACGAATAACTCCTAGAGTTCAGCCTTCAATTCGTAGTATCATGCAGTCAAGAGAAGCCACTCACAATGTATATATGGCAATGGCTAAATGGTAGTATGATACAAATGTAGTATTCAATGCTTCCCAATTTTACTATTATCAGCCTATGGTGGATGTTATAGCCTCTTACAGTCTAGGATACAAAGCTTCTTCTATTGATGACTACAAAGGTAAACTTTTAAGTTACTTAGTTTATGAAATTAAAAGTTATTTCAAAGAAAGAAGAATAGATTAGGCTTCTTATGGGTATTTAATTATGTATGATGGTTGGACAAATAGGAGACATGAGTCTATTATTAATTTGTTAGTTTATTTTGTAAAGGACTTAATGTTTTTGAAGTTTATTGATGCCTTGTTAGGAATACTGATACTTTATTTGAAATATTTGACGAAGTTGTAAATGAAGTAGGATCAGAAAATACTGTTCAGTTTATTACTGACAATAATTCTGCTTATAAAGTGGAGGGAAGATGGTTATAAAACAAGTATAATTCTTTCTTTTATATTCTTTGTGCTACACATTGCATTGAATTAATATTGAAAAATATAAAAGATGCTAGGTACTTTCCTATTATTAATGAGACTGTGCAGAAAGCCAAAAAGGTGACCAAGTTCATCTATAATCATGCATGAGTCTTAAATATAATGAGCAAGGATTTACCTATGGTAGGAATTTGTGTCATCATACTGATATAAGATTTGTAACGAATTTTTTTATCACTTTAGTATTTTTTTTATGATAAAGAAAAAGTTGAGATATATGTTTCCAAGTAATAAGTGGGTTGTATCTCAGCACACTAGGTCTAATATTGGATTGGAGGTTTCTAAAATTATACTTGAAGATATTGAATTTTGGTCCTAATGCCAATTTTTCATCCGAGTTTGTGAGCCTTTGGTGAGGGTACTTCCTTTGGCTGATAGTGATGAAAATGCAACGATGGATTATTTTTTTGATGCCGTGGAGAGAGCAAAGGAAGTAATTAAGGCTAATATGAAAATAGACCTTCTTTGTACACATCTTATCTTGCAGTCATCAATAATAGATGGAAAAGCAACTTTACTCTCCGTTGTTTACTATTGGGGCATTTTTGAATCCTATTATCTATTTCAATCCTAGTTTTACAAAGAAAGTTGAAGTTAATAGGGGAATGCTATTAACTATTACAACAATTGTGTGCCCATGAGATGATGCAAGATCTCCTGAGCTCACAAATGGAGCTTTATAAGTAGTCCTCTGGGGATTTTCGAATGTTAATTGTTATTTGACAAAGAGCAAAACTTAATCTTGGCATATATTTTTTTTCACTCTTATTACTTGTTATAAATTATTTATCACTTTATTTTGTTTATAACGCTACTTTTATTGTCTTACAACTTACCATTTCTTTGTGAGACCAATTTGGAACTGGTGTTCTAGAATTGCAAAAGTTTGCAATTTGAATTCTAAATCAATATGTGAGTGCAATAGGTTGTGAAAGTAATTGGCACACATTTGAATTCATCCATTCTAAAAAAAGGAATAGATATAAGAGATTGAATGACTTGGTCTTCATTCATTACAATTTAAAGCCAAGAAACGTATGTTATTATCACTATTAATTTAGATATAATTTTTAATAATTAAATTTTATTATTTACTAGGACTCTTAATATAACAAATAATTCAGTAAATCCAATTTGCATTGATAATATCGATCTTTTAACGGATTGAGTTTTTAAGGAACCGAGTTTGGTAGATGTGAGTGGCTTAGAAGATAATCTTAGATAGAAAAGCATTGGCATTTCATTTAGTGCAATGAATTTGAATGATGATGATGATGAGGCTCCTCTTAATGATAAAGATTTTGTACCAAATGATAATTGGCATCAGTGCAATTATAGCGAGCACCCCTTCATAAACGATTGAATGAAGTTTTAGGTTTTTGTTTCTCTTCTTCTTTTAATTTTGCTTGTAATTGATGTATATGTTAAATTCTATATATGCAATGTAATTGTGAATATTACTTTGTTTAGTTTACTGTTAAAGAATTTCTATGTCAATGTTTGGTTTGAAAATATAAACTTGGACTGACAAAGAAATAACTAATAAAAAGACCAAAATATCCTTATCTTTATTATTATTATTGTTGTTGTTGTTGTTGTTGTTGTTGTTATTGTTGTTGTTGTTGTTGTTGTTGTTAATTTTCTTATTCTTCTTCTTCTTATTATTATTATTATTATTACTACTATTACTACTACTACTACTACTACTAATACTAGTATTCTTCTTCTTATTATTGTCATTATTATTATTGTTATTATTATTATTATTATTATTATTATTATTATTATTATTATTATTATTATTATTATTATTACTACT
>JAOTAX010000197.1:35738250-35752870 GCA_025629825.1 Erythroxylum guanchezii
ATAACATATGTATCAAACTCCATGACTGATCCCTGTTGGTCTTAACTTGCCAAAAACTTATGTTTGAGAGATAGTATGTATTCAACCATTTTGACTGTAAGGTTTCTTTATCGTAGAACAATCTCCAAATCCTGTTGGTTAATTTACTGATTATTGTACCTGTAAAGAGATCAAACCAAGTTCCCCCTCTTATTCAGGTAAGCACAATTCCTCCCACTTGACTTTCGCTCCATTGTAGTCTCCAGCTCTACCTAACCATAAGAAGTTCTTTATACATCTTTCAATCTCCCTTATAATCTTTCGAAGGAAAAAGAGATAAACACTCTAATGCACATGCATATTGCTTATTATAGAGACAATAAGCTAAAGTCTAACTGTATTATAAAGAAATCTGTTTGCCATGAGTTGATCTTATTCTTAAATGATTCCAGTAATGGAATACTTTATGTAAACCTTAGCTTCTTGGTTGATATAGGCAGTAATTAGACTGAGGTTTAATAGTTCCTGACATTAGTAGAGATGTGTAACTTTCTCTTTTATTCATTAGCATTCAACCTAGACATATCAGGAAATACATTCAAAGTCTTCATCAAAGTTGCAGGGAATATGTGTGCCTTATCTAATACCCTAAGATATTAATCAAGTCAAAGTAATTGTGAGTCGTTATTTAGTCCAAGATGAGTGTTTTATCTTTAAACTTTCTCTAACTCCAACTTTTGTAATTGACCAGCCCTACATGAAATCATCCTATATTTGAGCTAGACATACTCATATCATACCCTTACTTTTCAATAGAATTTTTCTAAATCACTAGCTATGTTAAAAGGAAAGTAAGCTTCTTTGTAGAAAGATATAATCATAGGTTAGTTATTACAAAGTATACTATATCACTCTCTTTTTTTTACCATCTCATCTTTTTTTTTTTCATTCTCTTTCTTTATCTCAATTGGTCATTATAATCAACACTAGCTTGTTCACCTTGATCTTCCCACATTCATCAATCCACTAAAGCTTATATGACTTTGGATTTTTCATAATAGACAAACCCAACTTCTCGATAAGGGTAGTGTTAGAGATATTAGTCCAACTTCCTCTATTGACAATCATACTATATACTTTATTTAGAATGTGGTTCTAGTATGGAATATGTTTTCCCTCTAGTACTCCAACTCTTCCTCCTCGATTTGAAAACTTAATGCCCTCCTATTAACAAGCGTCATATCCTTAACATCATAGTTGACACCCTCTTCACTATAATCTATGAGTGATGGTATAACTTCCTTTTCATCCAATTAAACGCACTCTTCACTTCTCCATCATCTCTCATGATCAATGTTCCATGCTTTTAAATATTGAAAATTTTTAATTTATTTATTTCAAGATGTTTAATTGTAGATATCCTCTTTAGTTTTGGATGACTAAATCTTTGCTTTTGCCCTAATTGTAGATATCCTCTTTAGTTTTGGATGACTCAATCTTTGCTTTAAAGGAACCCTTCTCATCCTTTTCCTAATTAGGCCCCTAATAATCACTAAGATTGGTTATGTGTTGTGATTCTCCTTTATGTTTTAACTGTCTCTTTATATTCATAATTATATGTGTCATGTCTTCCAATTCTGTATAATGTTGTAACTCTACTACGTACATTGCCTATTTTGTTATTCAACCTATCCAATCTTGTCGTAGTGTTTTTTATATCCTCCTTTAAATTGGCTTAGATTATGATTGCTTCAATCTCCTTATAATAATCTTCCACGTTTTTTGATTATTAGGTAAAAAATTTTAACCTCTAATATATATCTTTATCCTAATGGCTCGACAAAAATCTCTTCCTTATAAGAGCCTTAAATTCATTCCAAGTCTTTATAGTTCACTTTTAGTTTCTTCTCCCATTATTAACTATTTGATCCCATTAAATTAGGACATAACTGGTAAATTCTACTATCGTCAGCTTTACCTTCTAGTCATAATAATTGTAGCAGTCAAAGATCAATTCTGTATTTGTTTCTCACTCTAAACAAGCTTTAGGATCAATAATATCCTTAAAGGAAGATATTGTCATCTTGATGCCGCTAAGATTCTCATCCGCTCCTTTAATTCTAGGCTCCCCTTTTGCTACCAATCATACATAACTCCTCTGTAAGAGCTAAATCTATCCCTTTTGACATCAACTGCAAGGTCAACATCATTAGCACTTAATTCATCATTCCCCTTATCAACTATCATTGGAGCTATTAGATTATGCCTAGTATGCTCCTCTTATTATTCACGCGGGGTTGATGTCTCCCTTGCATTTCAACAATCTATTATAATTGTTTTTCCAATATATCCCTAACCTCATTATACATCATGTTCATTCTTTCCAAATGATGTTTACATAGCCTCCACAAAGTATAAATTACCCTTCTCCTCCTTCGATATTGAAACACCTTTAGGAGACATATTTGGAAGTTGTAAGAAAAGTTAGTAAATAATTTTTTCTCATGCACTCCTTCACATATATACCCTCAAAGATGATAAATCACTTGTGTTTTACTCTTTACTCAGCTTTTCTCAATACTTATCGACATTCTCTTGTATTTTTTCACTCTTTGATTATTTTACAACTTCTTTAAAGAACTAAACAAATTCAAACAAGAATTCAACATTGTTAGGTCAAAAAAACTAATAAATATTATTCCATAAGATAAATAAATCAAGGGTTAAGCACGAATTACAATAATCAAATAAAACAAAGAAGGAATAGCAAGAATTTCAAACTATATTTAAGAACAATTTGCTTTAGACCATTACTCTTGGTGCCACTTTCTTTTCATTCTTTTTTTTCGTTTTTTCTTTCTTTTTCTCTTTTTTCCTTTTTTTCTCCTTTTTTGTAAACTAATAAGGATTAGAACAATCTTGATATGATATGTACTAAATAAGGAATTGAACAAGGAGAATCCCTAACATAATAAGAGATATAATCAAACCCTAAAAACACCATAAGTCTATCTTGTAATATTTTATATCCTTCAATAAGGCCCCTTATGAAGTTTTTTCATCAACCGCTCACTAACATGACGAAGTCACGTGTGTCATGATGCAACACTATCTTCTTCTTTTTTTTTTAATTCTACTGTTATAATTATCCACCTATAGTTATACCCCATATTAGTTTCTAGATGTTTCTTGCCAGTCTTTTCCCTTCCATCACATTCATCACACCATTAATCACCTTAATATTGTCCCCGTCAATTTTATATGCAGAATTATTAACATATAAAGTACTCAAAGGTCGATCCTTGATTTTAGGTATGGAGCAGCTTTAAATCCTTGGGCCAGCTGTCCTATTCTGTGAGGTGTCTTCCCATCAGCGAGGAGATTAATCACTCGATCCGCCGATAAATATCCTGGTCAAAGACTTAAAAAAAAATACTCAAAGAGATCATGTTTTTTTTTTCTTCAAATTTGGTACATATTAGAGTACTCCACTCAACATCCTCAAATATTTTAAATTTGATTTGTCCTGTTTTGATGATTTTAACCTTTATAATCCCCAACAAGACAGTGGCAAAGTTTCCTGACGTGTATGACACAAATCAATCCTTATTTAATGTCATGTGATATGAGCATCATGTATTCAAAATCCATGAATACTGAAGTTTACTAGTTGACACACATAATATGTCTCCATCTTACAATTTGAGTTCCCACTGTATGATATATATTACAAGACCTTGAGGAATCATAAGTTCTTCTTTCTTCCTTCTACTCTTTCCCGTTTGGACAGTCCATCCTGATATGTGCACTTTGCTTGCACTTATAGTGTATATTGTTATATTGAACAGAACAAACACATGAATGTCTAAGTATGTTATTCTCTATTATTGTTGGAAATATCTAGAGTTGATACTGTCATTGAATAGAACTCACTCGACTTTTAAGTTAGAAAAGCAAGCAACTCTTGGTTTCGTGTGGAAACTTGGAAAGAGACAACCCATATAGCTGTACAAACTGCAAAAGTGAGAAAAATAGGATTCGACAAAAATTTCCTGAACAACAAATCATATGCTTTACTTTAACCTGTTGCCGAAGGATAGATTTTGAGCGAGTGGTCAAAGGTTTCGGATAATGTTCAAGTTCTATGAGCTTAAATCATCTGCTACGGGAGCTTGAAGATGACAGATTGAAAAAATAACCAACTTGGATTGGCGTGTAGGTTGCAGACAAATGTTACTAGTCGACCTGAAAAAGGAAAAAGGAAAAGAGCAGCTCAAACTCTTTGCCAACTTAAAAGTTAATTATTGACATTGATGGCTACCAGCGTTGGATTCTCAGCAGAAACAGAAATTACAGAAGCTGTAGAACAATAAAAAAGGAAATATACAGATGAACTGAATTGTAAACTAAATGATAAAAAATACACGTGACACAAGAAAGTTGTATTAAGAATTAAAGCCTGGACTGCCATTCCTTTCTGTACTGTACAAAAAAAATGAATCCATTAACATACAGCTCAAAAACTGCTGTTAGTTATATCAGCCGATGAAAAAGAATCCAACACCTAACCAACTCATTTCCAATCCTCAAAAAACGACAAACAACCCGTCATCAAACGAAAAGATTCTGACTCTGTTGTCTCAGCTCTTTCCTTAGCTTATGCGAAAACAGCCTGCAGGCGTCCATACTTAGATCCATGGCTGCCGCTAGTGCCACGAAAGCAGCCGCATCCTCAGTACAGTTCACATGTTGAATCCCAATTTCCACCTCAGGCTTGGCACAGTTTTTGTCACCCTTTACGGTTGATGACATAACAAAACCCTTGAACGAGAACTGTGACAAGAATCCAACTCCAAAATCGGATCCAGACCATGATCCTGATCCTGACCCAGAACCGAAATCACAACTGCTGTGCGGACTACATGTTGGGGTGGCAAGACTATTGGTCATATCAATGGTGAACTTGCCCCCAGTTTTAGTACTAATAATTGAATTGACCACAGTGGCCGCGGTTGGTGTGGCAGCAACTGAGTCATGTATTAGTTCAAAGCGGTTTCCCAGTGTACCGTGTTCTCTCCATGCCTCCAGGCGACCCCAGGGCTTCCAGGTGCCTTGTGACGGGTGAAGAATCAGCCATGCCCCAGGGTTGGACCGACTAACATGGTCAGAACCAGGGGATGGCACAAATGGGGTCACCATTGATGCCATTGCAACTGGTGAGCCAGACAGGTCGTGGATTGTGATTGTCCATCCTTTTCGTTCTTTTGTGGGTTGGTCTTTCTCCAACTTGAGAGAGGACAACCAATTCTTTGATGTGCTTGGTTCTGACATTGATGGCCTGAACAAATATCACAATATAAATTAGGATCACTTAGAGACTCAAAAGATACGCAGAACACAAATGTCGCAATAAAAATCATCACTTGGTTAAAGAACATAGAGCTAAGAGTAGCTCATTCTACAAACATAGCATCTTCAGATTCTAACAAAATCATCAACTTTTTCCTTCATAAATTACTTCTCATCATTGAAACAACGACTACTTTCCTGTTGACAACAGTTACCAAATCTTCAACAGTTTCAACAATTTTCTTCCACCTTTTTGTCCTCAAAGTTTCTCATCAATCAATTATGAACAATTTAAAAGAACAAAAATTTAAACAAAAGAAAACACAGCAGGGGAGTTGAAAAAACCAACCTTGATCCTAAACTCCTATCTTGGGCATTCCTCAAATTAAATTTGCAAGTGAAAACTGGCTGTTTAACGCTTCCTTGCACTTGCAAAACCTGCGGGCTACACTCTGGGTGCCCACCAAACTGAAACACGTATCTTGGATCAGGCTCAGCCCTTACACACAAACAAAACTGAGCCGACGACTCTCTCTTATTTCTACCAATACTAATCCAACCATTGTGCATCATACAAGGCTTAGACTCCACCTTTCGGAGATCAACTGGCACGGTCACCTTCCCCAAAAGCTTTCCATTAGTCCACCCACAAGTCGGACCATAACGTTGGTACACCTCTACGCTCAAACTAAGAACTTTATTAGATGCCAAGCTACCATTGATCTGGTTCTTGTTTAGAGTGAAGCATGCAGCGAGTGAATTGAGCTTTTCGTGGCTTTGAGCTTGGTCTGCTAAAGGGACTGTAGCTCGTCGAGTAGGGAAGTTCTTGAACTTGATCTTGCAGTAACACGACGAAGAAGTCGACAACTTGATTGCTAAATTACCAACGAGGACCCGCAAAAAGGGGCACGGATCCATGGCTGCCGCGGTAGTGATAGGAGGCAGCGGAGACGGGGTCGCAGTTGAGGACAGGGAGAGACGTTCGGAGTTCGCTGAGGAGATATATAGTGTTACGGACTAATGAAGAAACCAAAGAGAGCTGGATGGAGACAGGCTGTAACGTTAGCGATTTAGCTGTGTGCTTTGAGGACAAGAGAGGTATGGTATTGTAAGGCACTGCCTAAAGGACAGCTGTGAGCTCATTTTCTTTTTTCTTTTTTTTTTTCATTAATGATTATAAGAGAATATATATAATTAGTTAGTTATAACTGATAATTGTAGTCAAAAGATAAGCATTAAAACAAATGGTAAATTGGCAAGTATTACTCATACCAATATGAAAATATGGAATTCAAAGCTTGTCGTCCACCAGGTATTCCTTATTCTCATCATATCATACGGTTGATAGATAGATGAAAATGGAATGAGCTCATGGGAGTAGTGTAGGAGTGGGAGCAGTGTAATAGATTTAGAAAAATTGCATGGGGCGTGCGTGGTGGGGGTGGAACCGTGGAAGAGTTGAGCTGTCCACCAGTTAGCGCACGTACACAGAGGTAGAAAGAGGCTGAGTGTGCCAGCGATGCGCATCTCTGTCCAAAACGCAAAATTTTGATTCCCTCCTTTTGTCGTTTTCCTTTCTTTACATGATCGGATTGGGCGCCTGCCGCACCTCCTTTAGACAGGGACATATCTTTTATTTCATTTTTCATGTATCATCTTTATATCATCTATTTTGGAGACAAGCTGTTTAATTTTATGGTGTTTTATTTTATTTTATAAATTTTAATTATTTATTTATATAGGTATTATGTTTATTTTTACGGAACTCACGCGGAGTCTACATAAATAAATGACTAAGATTTATGGGACAGAATAAAACACTATAAAATTAAATAAAAGATCTGAACTTTTCATTTTGACCTGCTTTAGAGAGCTCTGAATACCAAAGCTGTTCATTAGTTTAATGTCCACAGAAATTTATGCCTCCAACGTAATTCTTTCAGTCAAATTTTAGTTTCTAAACACTGTGTTATTATCATATTCTATTAAATTTTATTCACATATTTATATAAATTTATATAAATATATAAATAAAATTTAATAGGATATGATAAAAATATCGTAACCAATAATGATATACGATCCCGGCACAAAGTTGATTGTTTATTAGTAAGTACTATATTTTGAGAACCTACAAATGCTACCTTATAAATAGATATTGAAACATTAAAAAGTAAATTTGGTATCAAATGTTTTTCTAAAATAAAAGATTATGTGAAAAATTAATAAGGCAAGAGTGCAAAGTGTTGATGTATGGAAGACAGTGCAACAGTTGAGACAGTTTTAGTTTAGGTAGGATAAGTACATAGACAGTGCGATCTATTGAGAGTCTCGTTGGCTTAGAACTGGTTCACAGCTGTGTCCAACAAGGACTCTGGTTGGACGCTAGTTTCTGACTCTTCTATGCCCCACAATTGAATCTCATTCACCAACACCTGCGCCGATTGCAATTCAAAAATCTAATTATTAGTAAAACTTTTGCTTAATGGGTAAGATATTGAACTTTTTAAATTTTTATATTTAAAAATTAATATTTTTGAATAAATAACAAATTATTTTTGAATTATATACACTTTCAGGCTACGTTCAATCGAGCCCCATAAACCGTCCAGATTCGGGACCCCTAGACCTAGTATTTGGCATTTTGAACTTTCATTTTCCATCTTATTTATTAAATTTATTTCTACTTTTATTTTCTGATAATAGACTTTTGATATAAATTAGATTTAAATAAACCATAATTAACTCTAATACAAATCAAATGTAAATCATCTTGCAAATGTCAGCATCAATTACCATCAATCAAGCACCATCAACCATCCAAATGGTGACTTGGGTTGGCTTTATTTACCTGTCATTTTCCATCATGTTTATCAAGTTTTGTTTCTACATTGTTCTCTTTTGTTCAAGAACACGAATAGGTGACATGAAACGTGCCATATTGAATTGTTCTCTTCATTTTCATTGGAAAAGAAGTAGGCCACTAAGTACTTCATCTAATTGATTACTTCTCATATTTTCTAAATGCATCTGATCGTTTTCATTGGAAAAGAAGTAGGCCACTAAGTACTTCATCTAATTGATTACTTCTCATATTTTCTAAATGCATCTGATCATTTTCATCTTTATAATCATCTTCAAGGGTCTTCCATTTTCAATGTTCAATTAGCAACGTTTTTTGTCTCTTTTACATTTGTTGTTATTGTTTCCATGCACGCCAAGTTATCAATTTCAATTGGTCACCACTAAAAGCGGATGAACTAATCATTAACCAACCCTGATTATCATCATCAAGTTTGAGTTGAACGCAAGTAAAAGATGCATAGTTAATTTTTGAGATGAGTCTTCTTAAAATTGGCTGACTTTAAATACAAGATCATTGAAAATTTCCGAAGGTTATAGTGCGGCAAAAATTTTGGTTCAATCGCAATTTTTTCTAGTACAAATGAAAATAAAAAAATTAAACACAAAATAAATAAATTAATACCGAAATTTGTTAATGTAGTTCGGCACACTTTACTTATATCTTCGGTGCACTCAACCGGCTTAATACTTTCACTACCTACAATAATTTTATACAAGATTTTATTGAGTTGACTCACTCAACCCTTTACACTATCTTTTATCTTCACAACTTGTGAAAATAATTCGCATCCAATAACACGACCATCTTATACTAACCTTAATAGAAGATTTTCTCAACAATGTTCATATATAAAGATAAAAATAAACAATTCAAGTGATTAACAATATTCAACATAAACAACTACACTTGAGATAAGAAAAATAACTTCTCTAATAATTCTAGCTTCTCCAATGAAAGATCAGAAAATTGTTCACCAAGAGATATAAAAGTTTCTTCACCAAGACGTTAAAAAAATCGAAGCTACAAAATTTCCAACAACTTCTAGAATTTTCCGTACACCACCACCACTATTGACAGCAACTAAAAGTATACCTGATTAACACCCAATCAACTCAACAATAAACATACCATTGACCATGAGTGACAGTTGCAAAAATCATGAAAACTTGTGAATTTTTCGCACCCCACAAATCACAAATAACAGTCACAAAATCAGTTCTCCATAAACAATCAGGCGCCACCAAGAATCAGGCAAACACCAATAGAAGCCAGCTGCCAAGATTAACACATTCAACAATCAACACAACCCACAATAATTGTTCAAAGGTTGGAGAAAACACAGCTGCAGAATCACACACAATCAATAAAGAACATCCCAGCACAGCTGTGAAACCTTGACAGAAAAAATGTAGCAGCAAATCAGGATAATATCCCCCATGAAATCAGTTGCAAAAATATTATCCAAGATAGCTCAAAAATCACAGCTGCCAAGTCACGAGATACCTATCGTTTTCCCAACAAAAACGACAACCATTTAGCCTTGAAAATTCACGCAGTAGGGCAGAGAAAATCAGCTATCCAGTATAGATAGATATCACAAAAAATTCAACTGCCTTTAATAGATAGAATCACTGAAATGTCACAAGAATTACAGTTGTACACAAACGAAAATTCTGCAAGTTTTTCCCTCACAAAAACGATAACCTTGCAGTCCAAAAACTCACATACACGCAGCAAAAACGTAGCTACAAATCGTCAATCATAATCTTCACAAATTCAGCTACTTTAAATAGCCATTATCACCGAAATAGGCTTTCAAAGATAGTTACAAAAGTCACCAAAAATTCGCACACTATCTTTATTTAGCTATGGTGATTTTATCCCAAATAATAGAATCCTATCTACGTTAGGATTTGATCCTTCATGTAATTTTATATTCAAGAGTCCCAACCAAGGTAAACTTTCAAATATATCTAACTATGTTTAATTACAAACAATGCTCAAAATTAATTTATAAGATATCATAACATATACTTTAAGAATCATGAATTAACTGGTCAAATGTTATATAACTCACTTTAAAAATAATTAGCGTAATATTACCAATGAATACATTTAATGAGCACGTCAGTTTAATCAAATTTAAATAAGATTAAATTTAATCTCATATACTTTATTAACTTAAACTTGTAAACTTAAATTATATGTAGAAGTATAGATGTAGTTTAATGTGAAGTATAAAATTTTATTTTTATATTTTAGTGTGAATAATTCACGAATACACAGAAGGAAGAGATTTTCATGATCATTTGGAGTTTATGGACTCATCGTAACGAAGTTGTGTGGCAACAGAGACTTCATCATAAATCTTTTATTATTAGTCGCACAAAAACAACTCTATTGGAAATGGAAAGCAGCGCAATCAAAGAACAACCTATCAATAAGACAAAATCAACACCTTCAACCCAGTTGGGTAGCTCCAGAGCCGAATCATTTTAAATGCAATGTTGACGTTGCGCTATTGACAAATGGTCTTTATGGAATCGACATGATAATTCGTAACTCTCAAGGGCAGGACTGTGCTGGAAAATTAATGACTTTATCGGGATGACGAGATCCACAAATCGACGAAGCTCTATGTTTTCGGGAAGCTTTGAGTTGGATCAAAACATTATCTTTCTTCCCAATATGTGTGGAAACTGATTGCTAGATAATTACTTAGTTTTTGACATCTACACATATATTTTCCTCTTATTTTTCAATGATTATTCAGGATTGTAAAGCTTAACTTAATGAGCATCAGTTTATTTCTTCTGCTTTTATTAGAAAGCCAGAGAATTAGGTTGCTCATATGATAGTTAGGGTAGCTAATTCTATGCCTGGCTTTGAATAGGGGGCCCTCCTTTTTTTCCTGTATGATGTTTTATCTTTTGATATCAATAATATGCGCTGAGTGCATTAGATAACGTTTCAAAAAAAAAGATTTAACATTATATAACAACAATATTCAATAAAATTGTGGTATAACATATAATTTGATGTCAAAATACTACAACTATATATAGAAACTAATGTCTTATAATTACTATCAATTATTGTAAAGAGATTGTATTGATAAGGAATTCCCATCAACTGGACTTTCTCTTTCACCAAAAATATATAGTATAAGAAAAACACCATAAGAGAAATATGCATTTAACTTTTCCTATTATTGAATCAAACTGTGATTGGTCAATTTGGCTATAGATCGGGACATCATGTATACAGCAAAAGCTAGAGTATCACAAATTGATAAAGATACCACGTTTCCATACATAAGTGGAAACCAGAAGATATAGATAATCAGACATAGACATCATGTGTGCATAAACGTGTGTTCTGTACGCGACATGTCAAAGAAATAGAATCTGTGGCCGACTAATGCTCTTTGCTTCTTCTGAAATATACATAAACCAGACGTTGTATAGTTAATTAGCAAAGGCCACCATATCCAAAGGTTGTAGCCATGCCATGGGCGTCATCAATTTTGGATTGAAGTCATTGAACACATCATTTGATTTTTTTCAATCAAAATGAAGCATCTAAAGATCTAGTAGAGCTAGACGCAAAAGAACTGCTGATGATAAAATTGGTCTATTGCTAGAATATTGTTGGATGCGAAGCTTATCAGCTTGCTTTCACGTATTCTTTCTGAGCTTCTCTAAAGCCACTGTTAGTTGCTCAAGTTGACGAATGTTTAGTTCATCAATTGATGCCTTCCACCAGCATTCACTCCCACTTGCCTTCTTCATTTGGGTAAGCTCTTCTCCATCTCCAATTGATGGAAAATCTCACATAATCTTCAATTTCTTAGTATTTTTTGAATTAGTTTCTTGTTGCCCCTGAAAGAGTAATCAATGTTCTTGATCTTTTCAAATGTTATATATCACACATGTTTCTTCTATTTCTTATTTTCTTTTTAGACTAGCTTGGATAAGTAATTATATGTATACTGTTTTTCCTACTAAAACATATTTAATAAATTAAATGATGAGATGTCATTTGTTAGGTGTATATGAATTATTGAGTTTTTTTAATAAGTAAAATTTTATTAATAAATTAAATAGGAAGTTACATATGAGATCAAGAATAACTAGCATTTAGAAGATAAAGCTCAGTTACATCCACAACATCGTTTAGAAGCAAATATAATAATTTCAGCTAGTACAACGATAGCGTATGCAATAAGAGTCACAAAAGCTTAATACTGTCATTAGACGAAGAGTTAAGCAAATTTGGAAAGTTTAGAACGCATTTCCCCCTTTCTCACAATTCCTACCAAATTAGGATTTGGGAAGATGATCGTTGATAGTAGCAGGAGAAGGTGCTACAGCCGATGGAAAGAGAGGATCTTCAAGAATACGCTTCCTATTTCTAGAACTTACGTAGAGTGTAAGGATTGGAGTACTTAGCTTCAACAGAAGCACTCCATGCATCAAAGACAAAGGATGCCTCTTACTCAGGTACTGACTTGCAGCTTGAGTTGATTTCCTTTTTCAAGAATTTTACCCTTTGTATGTTAATAGATTCTTCATGATAAGGCTAGATTAGGGCAAACTCAGTTGGACGCTATAGAACATAGGAGTTGCCCTCTAATTCTGCCAACAAGAGAGAAGAGAACCTCATCTCGTGAGCGATGTGCGTTCTAAAATCTTCTGATGCTTCTCTCTGGCTAAATCTCCTTAATGGACGAAGCGAAGGAGATGACATAGATCTACTTGTTGTAGTTAGGGGTATGATTCACCTTCTGAAACCAGTCTAGAGCTTCCCCAAAAGTGGTCCCAACATTAGATATAAGACATAATTCTTGTATTTTCTCCCATATGAACTGGGAGAACGAGCAGAGGAAGAAAAGATGATTCATAGATTCTTCTTCTAACTCACATAGAACATAAATAAAGTTAGAGGTAATATAGTGCAATATGTCCACTGTACTTCGCTTATTTAGCACAGTGAGCCAGAGAATAATGGAGTAGCTAGGCATGAAAGCCTTGTGCCAAATGATAGGGAACCATGGCTGTCTTGGGTGATTCTGATTCTCCCATTTCCTGAATTTCACAAGTTGGAAGGTATTAGGAGGGAGATTGAGGCATTGAAATGAGTCATCTCTATCCAAATTAGGGTGGTAATGAGGAGGGAGATACTATAATTCCCTTGGAATATTCCATTGGCCCCTTAGGATGATGAATTTAACTTTCGAGTTGATAGGAAGGCCATTCCAAATCTAAAGAGCTTGAGGAAATCTAATAAGGGGTCCTTTACCAATCAAATTATCGAACCATAGGAATGCTTTTTTGCCATTTCCAACCTTACCAGTCACCGAAGGTTGTAAGAGGGGCCTTAACTTTAATAATTGAATCAAAGACCAAGAAAAGGAGGTTTTAAAAGGGATAGTCCAAAGACTAGAACCTTTAAGGATATAGGTATGAAACACCAGTGGATCCATAAAGATTGCTTATCTAGTAGAATATTCCACAGATTTTTGATCAAAGCTGACTTATTAAAGGAGCTAATAGAGATCAAACCTAAGCCCCTTTCTTCCTTTCTTTTACAAACTTCTGACCATTTCACCTTTGCAAAGTGTCTGTCTGAATTGAGGTTTTCCCAAAGAAATTTTCTAAATAGCTTCTCGATGGTTTTGATAACTCCTTTAACAAGTGAGAAGTTAGAGGACCAGTAGACATGAAAGGAATTTAGTATAGATTTAATAAGTTGCGATCTTCCACCAAAAGACAGACTCTTATTAGTCCACCTATTCAATCTTCTCTGCATTTTTTCTATCAAAGGGAAGCAGTCAAAGAATTATATCCTTTCAGTGGTAATCGGAAGACCCAAATAAGTTAGAGGAGCTTGCTTCCTACACATCCTTGTAATTGCAGAGATACGACCTTCCATTATAGTGGCACTATTAGCTAAGATGAAATGATTTTTTGTAAAGTTAACCTCTAATTCTGAAATATCTTTGAACAAAGATAGTGTCGAGATGACTAATTCAATAGATTTATCATGGGCCTTGAAAAAAAGCAATAGGTCATCCACAATGAATTATTGAGGGGTCGTTTGGTTCCACTTCTGTTTTTCTGTTGTTGTTTTTGGTTTCTGTTTCCTGTTTCCTGTTTTTAGTTTTTGTTTTTTTCTAAAAAAATAAAAAACATGTTTGGTTAAGATTTATAATATAAAAACTGAAAACAAAAACCTGTTTGGTTGAGATTTCTAATAAAAAACTGAAAACAAAAACATGTTTGATTTTATAATCATGTTTCTATTCTTTTGTAATTATACTATTATTTATAATAAGTATAATATAATGCATTATATTTTTAAATTAATTAATTATCATTATAGCTAAAATTAAATATATGCAAATTAAATATTATTAAAAAATTA
>JAOTAX010000197.1:35793436-35816647 GCA_025629825.1 Erythroxylum guanchezii
AAATTTGAGGGTGTTATTGTTAATTGTTATTGTTATTAATTTCGTAATAAATACATTTTCTTATGCATCTGAGAGACATGATTAAATAAAAATCAGTATAGATGCATAACGGCCACATCCAAACCCCCTTTTTAATAACCAAATCTCAAAATCCAACGGCTCTTGGACCGCATTTCCCAACGGTCAAAATCCACGTCCATTCCAAAAACTAGCCGTTACTATTCCCTTTCTCTATCGGGTGTGATCATATCCTTCAAGATTTCTACACCTTTCAGAAGGATCTCACCAGCAAGCCTCTTGAAGCAGATTCAAAGATTAATTCTTATTCTAAAAGAAACCTTCCATTGCCACTAACGCACCAAGTTGTTTTTCTCACAGAAGCATTTAATGGCGGCTTCTTCGCCTTCAAGCAAGAACCTTTCTTCTTCTTCTTGCCCTCAAGTGTCGAGCCGGCTGACGAACACTAGTGCAAGAAACTCGGAGGCTAGTGACCCCATGAGAAGGAGTTTTAGTGTGACCCCATTTGCTAAACCACCCCCCATTTTAGCCAGTCACAAAGGGGGCTGCTTTAACCCTAATACTCCTGCTAATAGCCCTTCAGGTTTGAAAAGTTTAAATTCCCAGTTCCTTTTATCTTTTTTTTTCTTTATGACTTCGATTTTTTTATTGGTACCATTGGCTTGTTTGGTCTAGTCAGATGATTTCTGTTGAGAAAGAGGAAATGTGAAAATTGACAAGACCTTTTAGTGGGATTTTTTGAAATTTTTAGTCTAGTGATTACTCTGTCAAGAAAGTTTCACGTGATTTAGCTGTTTGTATCAATAGATATAAATGGAACCATGGAGAAATTTGAAGTGATATTTCCGTTGTAGGGTTGGATCTTGTTGCTTCGTAGCACAGAAAGGGAAAAGTTGATTAAGAGGGAGCGGAAGCATTTCAATACATTTTCTTTAATAAAAAACTATTGCACTAATTTTTTCCGGAAATTAAAATGGTTTTCTTACTGGATAGTGCATATTATGTGTCTCCTTTGTATTTGGTTCAGTTGAAATCTTATTTTCCACAGAATTACAAGTGCCTTTATATGTTAAATTCTGGGATTGTAATTTTCCTAAATCAAGTTCTCTTCTGGACATTCATCGTTTTCTGTGTCTAAAGCAACTGCATAGTTTGGATTTTATTTTTTCTTTTCAACTTCCAATTCTGGCTTTCTGGTTTTTGACCTATTAATCCTGATTTTCAGATTGTCCACGGAGACACTCCATTGGAAGAGAAAATACCATCGTCTCTTTGCAAGATCACGAGGACAAAGAAAACGGCAAAGACCATAACTGGAAATCGGTCAAAGGTCGTTCGCAAGCTTCTGTAAAGGGTTCCAAGAACTTCATGTCTCCAACAATCTCTGCAGCCTCAAAAATTAATGCATCCCCAAGAAAGAAGGTGTTAACTGAAAGGAATGATTCTATTCGCAGCTCTGTGTCATCGTTTGATGGAAAATGCCCTTCAACAGAGGAGTTGGATGCAAAGACTGAAAAGGGTTTGAATCAGAAGAAAGAGGTCTCGTTTGATTCAACAATAACTTACTTGGGGGAAGGGGAAGCAAGTATTGAAGACAAAATGGCACTAAACGACATTGATTTGATGTCGCAGACAAATGCCAAAGATGATTTGAGTTTGTTTTCAGGAGATGCACTGGTGGAAAATGATTGTGTTAATCTTGATCCGAGTTTTAATATCAGTCCCGGAGTTTCATGTTCCTTGCCAATGCCTGCTTTGGCACCTCTTGATGCTGATCCATTAGCGCCTCCTTATGATCCTAAGACAAATTACCTCTCACCAAGGCCTCAGTTTCGTCATTATAAGCCAAACCAACGAATCGAGGTTTATCTTAACAAGGAGACAGACAGCAAGCGACTTGACCAAAGTTTTCTTTCCGAATGTTTGTCAGATACTGAAACCACCGAGGAAGAAACTGAATCTGATGTTTCACAAAAAGAATCTGAAGACTTGTATTCAGATGAAACTTCGAAAGAAAAAGAAAAAGAGGAAGAGTTGCCAGTGTCTGGATTCAGCTCCCTTAGTCCTAATGGGGCGGCTGTAGCAGCAAAGAGACTGTCTAAGCCACAATTCTTTAAAACAAAAAAGTTCTTTGCTTTATTTTCAGTCCTTGCTATTGCTTGCATATTGATGTCACTGACAAATTCACCTATCATAGATTCCTCTTTGCTTAATAATCTGGACTGCTCTGAGCTCTATGTTCCACATGAGATCTCAGAATTCACTAGAAAAAGTCTAGACGATATAACTGAAAGGTTCAAGCTGCAGTTATCTAATTTGCTTTCTTATGGCCACAAGATGATTTCCAGCTTCAAAGATCGTCACGAACTGGGAGCCTTGCAGTATGCTAACTTGACCTCTTTGCTGAAGGATGGCTTAAACCATGGCTACCTAACATTTGATCATGGTTTTATAGGAGCAAAAATCAAGGATGATGGGCATAGGCAGGATATTGAACCATTGGAGGATGACATAGAAATGATTGAAGGGGATGATGACCAGGGATCTGAAGAACACGAGGATACTGAATCAACAATACCAGATGAGGACATTGAAGAAGTTTTAGTGGGTGACTACCAGGGATTTGAAGAACAATTACGGTCTGGAGCAGAAGACAACTCTGAGGTTTCACTGGAATGGAATATTCCTGAAACCGAAAACTTGAATATGGCATCACAAGATGGCATGGCCAGCCCTGAAAATTCAGTAAGAGTTGTGACAGAAGGCAGAATTGTTGCTGCTTACAATGTTGAGCTCAGGAGTGCAGTTCTCCAAGACATTACAATTACTCAACTCAATGAAAATCCGGCAACAGAAGTAACTGAAGACAGTATTGAAGCTGCTTGCACTTTTGAGCTTAACAGCGCAGGTCTCAAAGACGTTAAACCTGAAATGCTTGATGCTAGGCAAGCACAAGACGAAAATGTTATGAATTCTGCTCAACTTGAATCCATTTTGGCGGAAGAAATCCCTAAAAGCAGGCAATTGGCGGGCACTTCACTTACTAATCAGCGAAATTCAGAATCACTGGACTTCTCACTTAACCGATACATTTTCTCACCAAAGATCATAGCATCAATTTCCTTGCTTGCTTGGAGCCTCGCAACAGCCGCAACAATCATTTACCTGAAGAATCGAAGACCGGCTACAAATACAGATGCTGCGTCTGTGATGTTGCCGTCACTGAGTAAGAAACTAAATCAAAGTCCGCTGTTAGCTACCTCAGAACACACAATGCAGGTGATGGAAGAAGTTGACGTGGTCGGAGAGTCGTGCCCTTCAGAAATGAGTAGTTTCAGAAGCAGCTCATATTACAAGAAGAAAGAACTAGCAGGGACAACTGAAGCTCTAAGCCATGAAAGGAAACCCAGCAAACATAATAGCAGAAGGGAATCATTGGCTTCATCAGATTACTCAACCGGATCGCCTTCTTATGGCAGTTTTACTTCATACGAGAAAGTTCCCATCAAGCATGTAAGCGTATCGATCTACATTTATTCCTCGCATTCTAAACATGTAAGCATATCTTTGTTTTGTTTCTTATGTTTGTTGTGTCCTTTGCTCCGGTTTTGAAGGGAAACAAAGAAGAGGCGATCACTCCAGTTAGGCGTTCTAGCAGAATCAGAAGCCAAGTCACTTCTACGTGACATAGAAATGGACTGATTTCTGTGCAGATGATTCAGATGTGTCTGAATATAGATTCGTTTTGCACTGACGAGACCTGGCATAGTTGATTATTGTAATTGTTTAGCTAATGAACTATAGTTTACTTTGCTGATCTCATTCATGGCTGTATTTCCACTTCTCTTATAATATGCGCACAAACGATTTGATTTATGAACAAGTTTTACTTTCTTATCAATGACAATTTCATACGAAAACTTGAGATCACTTTGCTGTAGCACCACCATCCAAAGTAAGAATTTAGTTTTATATATTTATTTAATAAATAATTTTTTTTAATAAAATCACAATACAAAATAAATTGCACAGTTGTTATTAGCATCTAAATTTTCTTATTCATGGGATAATTGAAAAAAATTAATTCACAACTACTTATAAAAACTATGGTTAGAATAGGAAAATAGTTAAACTTTATTACTATGTATTGCAAAGAATAAATATGCAAATATGTAGACCAAACCAAGATTTTTAAAGTTAGTCACAGTGGTAATCAAATGTTATATTTTATTCCAACCAGAATTGTACCAAAACATTCTCAAAACCAAACTGGTTACTTATTTGGAGAGAGGGGAACCAATTATACAAGTTTAGTATTACCGAGCATGGTATATATTTCCAAGCCAACTTGGGCTTTGGGGTTACAGTTCTTTCCTTTTCTTCTATTCTAATGATATTAAAAATTAAAAAGTTGATATGAGAAATATAGCCACTTAATCAGTTCAGTTGCCTTACCTAGGGCTTAGATTTATATGGTTAAAATTACAAAGTTAATAAATTAATTAAAAGAGTTGAAAATTTAAAAGTTAATAAATCTATTCATTAAAAAAGATAAACACTGAAACGTTAATAAAGAGAAGTTCGGTTCCAACCATCAATTGAGTGATCTAACGATTCTGTTTTAATCTTGTTAAAAAGAAGAAAAACATGTTTTTTTATTAATATTTCTCTTTTATATTTTTATTTGCATTTGTTTTAGATGTACACATTTACCTAAGTTAAATGATGATAAATAAACACGCATACACATTAGACCTAAAAGAAGGAAAATTTTAGATCAATTTGCTAGAGATATATGCTAACATCTTTATTAACAAAGATATATTTTATTAATATAATAATATTCGATCATAGTATATAATTGAAATTTCTGTCTTTGACTTTTAATTAGTTTAAACTCCATGTTCAATACAAAGTTTGGATGAATGTAAATATTCTATATGTGATCTTTTCTACCAAAAATGAATCTAAGTTAAATTTGGAGGAAGCAAATTGGGATGAGGGTCATGTGGGGTTGATGATTTTTAGAGAGTAGAATTTTTAAAAATTTTAAACTTTTAAATGAATAAGATAAGATCTCATTTAGGATGAACTAAGTTGTAGTGAGTCCCATGAATAATTAGATTAGAATGGATGAACATTTATCTAAAAATATATACTAAAAATTTTACAAAGAGGTAATTATTGTGACATTTTCATAATATTTGATATTTCCTTAAAAGAAAGTATACATTCATTGGCATATTATATCTTTATCTACCATATATAATGACCCACATCTTTTTTAGCACTTAAAAGATTTACTATTTGGTGTTAGATATTTACGTAATAACTCATAATTTATATATTATGTACAAAATATTTAATTGGACAAATATTTGTTAAAATAAACGGTAAATATTTTTTATAAGAGAAATGAAGTATATAAATTGAAATTGAAAATTTAACATATAGTTACTTTAATGACCCATGCAATTTTATTTATTTCACTTAAATCTTATCAAACTTATGTGAATAATTCTTTTAACATAATATGACTTCTTAACCTAATGTTACAATAAAATAAGTCAAAAGTCCATTTTAAACATTAATTTTTAAATTCTCATTATCATGACAATTTAACTATTTTGATTAAGGCTATTAAATTGATAGTATAAGACATGCTATACTAATGCAACCAATTTATACAAGGATAATCATCCTATTATTATCTAATTTGAATCTTCATGATTTATTCTTAAAATATCTTTTTAAAAAATATTTGTAATAAGTTTCCTAATTTTAAAATTTTCAACTAACTTTTATTGGTATCTTTTTAACATAAATCATATGATAATTCAAATCAAAATTTATCCTAATAATTTATCCTTCTTTTATTTCGCAGATATCATAGTAAATTACTCTTTTTTTATATAAGATATTAAAATTTTCTCTTTGTTGTTTTCCTCTATTTCAGATATATAATTACGTGGCTATATCTTTCTGATATATAGTTGAGCTATTGTTGTTATATTGTTCTTGTCTCGTTCTTCTAGTTCTATACAAATGTTTTTATTCTTTTTCTAGTCCAATTATATTATAATTGTTTTATATGATGTTGCCTAAAAAGCATTTATCTAGAAGTGAAAAAAAAAATAAGTAGAACAGTTAATAGAATCCTAAAAAGGAGCTATTAATAAATTTATTTAAAAAATAGGCTCCTCTAGTAAGAATCTTGAGGAATTAAGCGAAGGAAATTATGAACAACATAAAGAAAATTAAAGTTATGAAATTCATAATTACGTGGATGTTAGTAAATTGAGTGAGCATGATCTGCGGTAAATGTATCCAATTTAGAACATTTAAGGGCAAATGAATAGCTAATCCCTATATTGGATATTTATGATCCTAGAAATTAGGATAATCTTAATAATAAAGTAAGGGACAATTTAGTTAAAAAAAGGGTCTATAAGAGAATTAAATCTTGTGTTTCCTTTAGACAATACCTCTCGACATTTTTCATATTCATATTATTCTAGAAAATTGAGTAATAGAGAGATTAGTGACAGAAAATGGTTGGTTTACTCTAAACATATAGACAAATTATATTGTTTTTGCTGTAAGTTTTCAAATCTAATAGCAAACACGGTGCATTAACAAATCATGGATTTATAGATTGGAAGTATCTCAGTGAGAGACTAAAAAACATGAGAATAATGTTGAGCATATGACTAATAGGAGGACTTGGAGTGAAAGTAAAATGGGGTAAAGAATATGAGAGTAAGATAGAGCAAAAATCAAACAATTGATAAAGGTTTGCAACAAGAAATTGTAAGGGAGAAAGAATGTTAGAGATAAGTTTTGATAAGAATAGTTTTTGTTATGAAATATCTTACTAAATATAGTTTGGATTTTCGAGGATCCAATGAGAAACTTTACAAAGATAGTAATGGTAATTTTGATGTTATAATGCAAGATTATGTTAGACTCATTCAAAATCATGAAATTCATCATCAGTATCTTGATCACAAAATTTAAAATAAGTTGATTTCTCTTTTGACCCATAGTGTTAGAAGTTCTATCATAAGAATCATTAAAGAGGCGAAATACTTTTCTATTATTCTTAATTGTTTTGAGCTATCAAGAACAAATGAGTCTATTAGTACGATGTGTAAATATGTCAAATAAAAAATTAAAAATAGAAGAGTACTTTTTAGAGTTTTTAAAGGTTGACACATCTGGGTTGAGACTTTTCGATAAATTATTGAATACATTTAAGTCTCTTAATCTTGATGCCTATAATGTTAGTGGTCAAAGTTATAACAATGGTTCTAATATGAAGGAAAAATACCAAGGAGTTCAAAAGCAATTACTCGAAATAAATTCGAGAGAATTATATATACAATACACTTTTCATAATTTTAATCTTACTATTAGTGATATTACGTGTTCTTATGTTAAAGCTGTTACATTTTTGGAGTTATGCAGCACATATATTGATTATTCTCAAGTTCTCTTAAAAGGTAGAAGGTTTTACTTGATAATGATTTATAATGTTTTGGGCTTAACCATGAAATCATTATCTAACACCCGTTGGGAGAGTTGGATAGAAGGTGTTAAAGCTATTAGATTTCATGCTCCTCAAATAAGATTAGCTTTGATAGAATTATTTAGATCTTGTGATGACACCAAGTCAAAGAGTGAAGTGGAAAGTTTGGTTAGTGTACTTGACAGTTTTAAGTTTTTACTTGGTATGATATTTTATTTATTACTAACATGGTGAGTAAAACGTTGCAATCTAAATCTATATGCATTGACGCTACCATAGAGCAATTAGAAAGTGTGATTGTATTTTTTTCAGAAATATAGAAATGAAGGGTTTGCCTCTAGTATGAATATTGCCAAAATTCTTACACATGAGATGAATGTAGAACCTACATTTCCAATTAGATGTTTTATTATTAGGAAAAGAAATTTGATGAAAATGATCATGATGGAGAAATACAATCAGCTGAGGATTCCTTTTGAGTTAGTTCTTTTTTAGTTGTTGTGAATATAAAAATTACTTTGTTTGAAGAATAAATTTGAACAACTAATAACATTTGAAAGTATTTTTGAATTCTTATTTGATTCAAAGAAGTTGAGATCGTTGGATGATAATAAAATAATAGAATATTACACTAATTTTATAACTATTTTTTTGTCATGATAATGTGTCAAATGTGGATTTAGATGATCTTTTTTTGACTTAAAGCGTTGAAAATGACTTTGCCAAATGAGTTAATGTCGTTAGTTAAAATTCTTGAATTTTTTAAGGATGCATATTGTTATCTAAATGTTTCAATTGTTTATCAAATTTTATTGACTATTCATATGACTGTAGCATTAGTTGAGAGAAGTTTTTCAAAGTTAAAATTATTGAAAACTTACTTGAGGTTATCAACATTACAAGAAAGGTTGAATGGTCTAGCTGTTTAATGTATTAAGAAGGATATGTTAGACAATAATGATCTTGATAATATTATTAATAATTTTGCATTTAGAAATGTGTGAAGAAACAATTTTTTTATGATCATCTAAGTGTTTGTTAGTGCATTTTTTTGGTGTTTTGCAATATGTTATTGTTGTCTGACTGCTACTACTAGCTTTTTGTTATTACTCCTATTATTTTTAGTGATTTTATTACTGCTAAAATTTGCAAGTTGTTATTAGTTGCTGTTAGTATTTTGTTGAGTATGTGGAGTTATGACTTGAGTAACTTATGTATAGATATTAAATTTTAATAACAAAAATATGTTTTTACAGTTTACATATTTGTATATTCTTGATTCATTATGTTTCTTTTACTTTGCACTGGGCCATTAAATGTTAGGAATGGCCCTACACTTAATTATCAAGCCAAACTTCTTAAGATAAAAAGATTTTCAGCTAAAAGAAAAGCAAAATTAGTAAGTTAAAATTTTAAAGACCCGATCATGAGGCTAGCAAACGATGGTCATTAGTACCCATTACTTGCCATGTAAGTATTTTATAATATAAATATATATTAAAATTTAAAATTTTAATTTGAATATGAAAAAAAATAAAAAGAATAATTGAATTAATGTGTGATAAGACTTCCATAAGGCCTTTTTGAGTCTTTTTCATTAACAAGAATCTTAGAATGAAGACCAGTATGTGGCTAGATGTTTATTCTTTGACTTTAATCTACACTACTTCTTACATTTTTCTTTCAACTTTCTTTGATTTCTTAGTTTTTTAAATCTCTTTTTAAGCCCACGTATATAAAATTTATTCATTATTTAATTATAATCATGTTTGTGTATTAGAATCTTCTTACTTGTAATTTATTTCTTTTTATCTTTTTCTTTCTTTTCTAGGTTTGCTCTCTTTTTTGTTGGAAAATCAGGGTGGGATCTGATCTCGTACACAACAAAATGATAACAAAACTTTAATCAAGATCATTTAAAATTATATAAAATGATTAACACATAAATCATAATAAAGCATAAATTATAATCCGTATCTTATTTCAAAGATTGATTTTTTTTGTTATATCCCCCAAATTGTTTCTAAAATTGAGTCATCTTAACTACCATAGTTGCATAAGTGTCTAACCTCTAATAGTATCCACATAACAAGTTGAGAGAACTCCATAACGATTACAAAGACGGTTAGCAAAAGAGTGCTAGCTCCTTTAGAGCTTAAGCCTATTTATAATAAGTTTTGAACATTTTAGTAATTTAATTGAAATTAAAGTCTAATTTTAATTAAATTTTAATTAGAATTATAAATAATTCTAATTAAATACCATTTATGCTTAAATAAGATCCAATATCTTATACGAATCCTTATTTATTAAATATCTCATATTTAATAATAAAGTTTCTAAAAGTTTACAAAGTAAATTAAACTCTTTTAATTTATCTAACAAAACAATTTACATCTATATATTAAGATTGACGTCTAGTAATAGATCATGACCACCAAAATATTTATGAATGTCAAAGTTGTTTTGACTAACCTTTCCATGCATGATTTTTTCTATAATTCAATCATTTCATTTTACAATGTCTTAATCAGATATAGAACATGAAATTAATAGTTACTCTATTTAAGTCTAATCATGTTAGTTCTCCACCATTAGTAATTAATTCAGTTAATGACATTTGTAAACTATTTTATAAAGTGTCATTCCACTTTAGCCAAGTATTTTCCAAATTAATGCTAATTGAGAGTAACAGAATATTCTCCCTAATTACTTTAGGGTAATAAATCCTATATTGATCTCTCAAATACTGCTAGAGCTACCTTTGACTAGAATAGGTTATAAGTAGTATCAAAATATAGCAATTCCTATGTGAGATAACTTTGGTAATCTCAAATCAAAGAATCACTTATACAATCATCATAATGAGAATTTCCATAAACATATGAGTAATGTTTCAAATAGATTTCTCATGTGGGATCAGTTTAGTAAACTTTTTCTCTAACAAGCACTAAGACATTTGTTTAAATATCTCCATACTTTAGTCCATTAGATTGACTATTTCTTTCATAAGGAAAAATATAACGTGTACTAGTCTTTTATGTTCTATTAATATCTAGTCTCAATAGAACAATGACTATAAATAATTTATTGATAATATATGAATACATTATGATTATTATAATTATTATCTCATTGTAATTTCATTTACAATTATATTTTTCCTGTGAACTTTATCATATACATCTGAATATGTATACTAAACTACAACCAACTGATTGACTATAAGACATAAACCAACATCTTTATTATTTTCTTAAATTACACAATTAATTATTATTTAGGTTGTCTTGTCTGTTTCTCTTGATGTTTCCTAAATGGTATAAAGGAGGTAAAATTTTTGTAAGGCACTTATATTACCTTGATGTTTTGTCTACTTTTTGTATTAAATTTAAACTAATGGAAAGGAACACCTAGGAAATAATTTCTTTTGATACTTTTAATTTTTGGTTCTTTGGAATCTATAATAAGTTTTTAGTTTTAATGATTAGTAATTTTTTATTCTTTTGTGAAAAAGATCTTTTTTCATGGCTATAAAATGTATTTATTTAACTTTTCACTATTTCTGTGTTAATACACTCTCTCATTTTATTGCAGGATAGTGTGTTAAAAGGCTTTAAAAAATTTGCATAAGAAGGTGACAAAAGATAAAAGTTGTATGAGATATGCCTTGAATTATTGTGAAATATATTTTTAGTGTCATTAAAAGTTTATAAAAATAAAGTTTCAGTAACTTTTATGTATACATGGAAATAGAATATTAGTGACCTTAGGATTCTGTGGTAATAAAGGATCATCATAATGATGTAACTTTATAAATACCTTGTTAAGAGTTATGTAAGGTAGTAGTCATCATACTCTCATAGTAATAAAAGAATTCTTTCTTTGCCTATAGATATAAGGTCACATCAATTGGACAAACCACGTAACTTCTTGTATTCTTTGCTTATTTATTTTCTTATGTATTGCTTTCATTTAGCATAATAATTAGTAATGGAGATAAGGTTTGCTATTAAGATGTCTCTACACAATTTTGATACTAAGAAGTTCAATATATCGAATGGCTTTACTCAATAGAAGGAGAAGATAAGAATGATTCTTTTTTAGCAGGGATATATAACAACATTGGAAGGAGAAGAAAATATGTCAACGAAATTAGGGCATTAGAGAAGGAAGAGATTCTATTGAGGATGCACAACACAATAATATTGAGTCTAAGAGGTAATGTCCTAAGAGAAGTGGTTAATGAAACTTGTGCTACTTTATTATATAAATGACTTAAAAGTATCAGAAGAGATCATTTATATCAAAAGCAACGTTTATATGCCTTAAGAATGTTAATAAGTTCAGAGGAAAAAGATTACATTGATAATTTTAATCAGATCATCTTAGATATACAAGGTGTTGTAGTTAAAATTAAGGACAATAATCAAGCCATAATCTTTTTGACGTTCCTTGCTCAATTCATATGAGAATTTTGTTGATACCATGCTATATAGTAAAGAAACTATTTTTTTAGTAATGTAAAGGATTCTTTCAAGACTGAGGAATTGAAGAAAAAGGTCTTTGACATATATGAGTATGTATTAGGTATAGGTATGGTTGTTAAAAGAGGAAGGAATGAGGAAAGGGGTTATGAAAAGGTAAGTCATAATAGATCAAAGTCTAAAGTTGTTCAATGTATTAAATGTAAAGTTAAGGGACACTTTAAGAGATATTTTCCAATCTAGAAGAATGGAAATGTGAAAAGAGAAATAAATAGAAATTCACGTGTTACTGTAGTCCAGGATAATTTTGATGAAGAGGATGGGAGACGTAATGATATTTTAACATTGAGTAATTTTGATTATGTAAATAGATGGTTGATAGGCAATGAAGCCACTTATCATATGACTTCCAATAAGGACTAGTTATGTTCATTAAAGAATTTAATTGTACTTCTATATTGGGTGATGATGGAGAGCATGCTGCCATAGAAACTATTTTAGTGTATATTATGATGCACAATTGAATTTTTTGAACATTGGTTGCTTGGTATATTTATAAACTTGGGAAGAATTTGGTTCCTATGGGTCTTCTTAACAGAAAAAGGCTATAAATCTTCTAGTGATTACAAACAACTAAAGGTGGTAAAGGGTGTATTGACTGTGATTAAAGAAAAACTATAACATGGTATCTATGTCTTAATAAAGAAGATCGTAATGGGATCAGTGGTTGTATCTTAATCTTAAGGGAATAAATATAGTACTATAGTATGGAATTTATGGATGAGTGATGTTAATGAAGAAGAGATGATTGAACTTCAGAAGGGGAGCTTATTGAAGGATGACGAACATGAGAAGGTAAACTTTTGTAAGTTTTGTCCTCTTGGTAAAAAATCTAGGGTAACCTTCAAGGAAGTAGTATTTGAAGAGCAATTTATATTAGAACAAACATATGGAACTGATGTGCTAAGGTCTATAGTGAGTAGTACTAGTTCAAAAGTGGTAATAGAATAACTTGAAACAGATATTAAGAGGGCTGAAAATTCTAGTTTAGGAGATAAAACAATTCTGGGAAGAAAGTATCAACATTTTAGAGACTATTAGGCAAGCAAGGAGATATGGTTGGAGAGACTTAGGCATATATGCCATTACCATTGATGATTGGGATGCAACCATCTTTTAGGAGACTAAAGAAAATTAGGAGAATGAGGGCTATAGTGAAAAATGTAAGGTTTCACAAGATTGCAAAATTGATTGTATTTAGTTAAATATTATTGAAAAAGGTCACACTTCAAAGGATGAAGTTGATATTTTGATAAAGTTATTACAAATGGAGAAGTACAAGTGTAGATTTATTACATGTGGAGAAGTTTAAGTGTAAATTGGACTTGGTCAATGCTCACATAGCTTAGAGCCTTTAAGGGCTTGTATGACATAGAGTGATTTTTGGCTGGACATTACAAAATTCAAGTCACGGCGGAGATTTGTGAGATATGCCTTGAATTATAGTTAAATAAAGTTTCAATATCACTAAAAAAATAGAGTTTTAGTGATCTTAAGCTGTTGTGGAAATATAATACCAATAACCTGAGGATTTTTTAGTAATAAAGTTTCACTATAATTAGACTCCTTATATATAAATCTATCAATACCTTATTAAGAGTTGTGTAAGTTATGGTAGTTATCATATTTCTCTTTGTATCATCTCTCTCACAGTAATTTAAGAATTTTGTCTCTTTTCTCGTGGATGTAAGTCATGTCAATTGAATGAACTACATAAATTCTTGAATTATGTGCTTCTTAATTTTCTCCTATATTACTTCCTCGTAGTACAATAAGTTGTTTATATACAAAAAGTGATCCATAACCTAATCATTTAAAGTTTTAGGATAAGATATGGATAATGTATGTAAATTACTCCTCCTAAATAAGAAAACTCCAAAATTTAACATAATGCAATTAGAAATGAAAGTTTGAAATTTGTTTATTATGAGTGATGGGTTATGTTAGAAGATAATTGGGTATCGAATTTCCTAATTATTTTTATTTTATAATTGATAGTTGATTGCTTGCCTACTTACATCCATTACATGAAATAGACTATTTAAGTTCTATGCTTTGTTGAAAGTTGCCATGGTGATTTTAATTCAAATTATAATTTTCTTACTCCACTTTAGGTGATGAACTTCTTTTAGATTCATTCGCTTATAAGAAAATATAGAATGGGATTTTGAGGGAAGTAAAGGAGGTTGTTTTTTTTTGGTTTGTTTAAATTTTTAGTTCATTCGTTTTAATTTTCATATTTTAATATATGAGAGAATAAGATGCTCATTCTCAATTTATCTTTCTAGAATATTAAATTCTTATTTTAAAGAAAAGAGTTTAAGTATTGTCTTTCTATGTTTGGCTTTTAAAATGGATAAAGCTCAAAATGAGCACCAAGTATAGAAAAACATAATGGCAAGTACGTAACTACAACAAAAGCAAGTATAACTTAATCTACTATAAGAGTTACAATTACAATTCAATATAATCTAGTTCAATAACTTCAGCTTTGATCCAAGCTCCATCTTCTTCTCAATGTTGCATTCAATACCTCCAAATCATGGAGTTGTAAGATTTCCCTTATCTAACAACATACTTTTTGAGCTAACTCATTGATCGTGGTTTTTCGATGTGTGTAAGTTTTAATTAATTAATCTCGATAATCTGCAAGTGCACGAGTCGTTCACGTAGTACCTAAGGTGTCAATCCCACGAGGAGGGATAATCTAATCATAAAATCTAAGGCCAAACAATTGCAGAAATTCAAATGTAACGAAATCAAAACAAGAATGCAATTCAATCAAGCAAATCAATTTAAGAATCAATTACAAAATTATTAAAAATTTAGCAATTGCAACGCACACTCAAGAATCAACTTAAAGAACTACCAATTGGGAGAGAGGGGAATTTTACCTATCTTTAATGCTAACCTAATCAATTGTGAATTACTGGATTATTGGTTCTAGACGATCTTAGGGTTGATTACTCTCTCTCGAGTTATAATCATTAACCATAATTTATAAACCCTAATCAGATTATGAAAATTGTAATATGTCGATTAACAATCTATCCAAAATCCTAATTAGATCTGAAGTTGTCCAAAAACTATCGGAAATCCATGCAAGATCTCTCTTTGCACAATTTATCGATTTGATTTAATTCTTGTTCTATTAAATCACCTAACTCTCGTTAGACCAATTTAATTATTTTTCACTCGATTCACCCTATTAGTTTATCACCGAATTATACAATTGCAAAAATTAAATCACAATAAATTCAGTAAAAACACAAACAATCAAATTTCATTAAATCAAAGATAAAACCCTCGAAGGTGAGTTTAGAACATCTCAACATTCAAAAATCTTATCATCATACTTTTATTCCCAATTCTATACAATAATAAAAATGGAAAATAAACATGAAATACAATTTGAATGGAGACGGGAGGCAATGACGTCGGAAAACTCCTGATCTGGGAAGTACTTCGAGTCGACTTCTTCTCCACTTCTCTCTTCCTTCTTCTCTTTCTCTATCTCTCGACAATTCTCTCTAGGTTTCTTTGAAAGTGGCTAATGCAAAAGCTCCTTCTTTTCATTCTTGTTGTTTTATTTATGTTCTTTTGTGTTTAGGGTTGAATTAGGGTTTTTTGGGGGTCCGAAAGGACCAAAAATACCTCGAAACACAAGTTTGAAAGTGACTACACAGCTGCTCGATGCAGGCCACAATTGTGGCCTACGTCAGGCCTTCTTGTCACGATTGTGGCCTATGCAATTGACCCTAATTTGCTCCGAAACTACTTCATTCTTCAATCTTTACCCTGAAACACTACCAAACACATCAAGGTACCTCAAAAATATCATATTTAAGCTCAAAGGATTGTTTTAACCCATAAAATACTTAAAACACAAATAAATCACAATCTAACACAATTCTACCCTAAAAACATACTAAACAACTGAATAAACAGCTAAATACATATCAAACTATACCCTAAAATGCGATGCATTTCACACCGATCAATATCCCTATATTTAAACGTTTACTTGTCCTCAAGCAAACAAAACAACAAATGCATAAAGCATAACAAACACAATGAAACAAATGAGGTAATGGCTTCAACTTCACGAAATAATTTAACTCTAAACATAATCATTCAAGCTGTTCCAAATTCTTAACATGCGAAATTCGCGTCTAAGCACCTTGGACTCTTTACAAACTAATCAAAATTTTAATGTTGAGTCTATTCACCCTTGTCATTTGCACACACACATTGATAATCATTCAGTCAAAACAAAATTGTAGCTATTCCTTAGTAGGTTTTCATGAAAAATCAAGCTACTAACAAGTTTGGTAGGTTTTTATTTGAAAACATTCTTTTTGTTGATTTTTCTTTAAGGATATGAACCTAGTCTTTTATACAGAGGCAAACATTTGTGATGAATGTTGATCCGGTTACTCAACTAAGTCATGCTGTTATCAAGCTGCTTGGTTGGAATGTCATTATAGCCTTTTTACACGATGGCACACATTTGTGATGCGTGTCGATCCGGTTACTCAACTACATCACATTCTTAACTAGCTACTAGCTCTATTCATAACTTAAAGGCCAACGAAATAGTTATTTTAGTTAAAATTATACAACCTTTTTTTTAACACAAAATTTTGCCTACCTTATTGCTTTAGCTAATCATTCTCATGAAAATGTACTAATAATGCTACTTATTTGATTGTACTAAATTATAAATGAGTATGGAAAATTCCTAGGGTGAATGGACTAACATCGTATCCTAATCAACCATCATATTTAGCCCTAAGTAACTTAGGTCACTAATTTCACAAGTTAATAAATCTTTGCAACCTAAAGGGCTGATTTAACAGGATAGATTTAATCTTTTGAAGAAGAATATTTTTACACGTTTTGGCACACCTAAGGCTATCATTAGTGATGGGGGGGGGGGGGGGGGTTCACATTTTTGCAACAAAATTTTTGATTCATTATTAGCTAAGTATGGGGCGACCCATAAGGTTGTACTCTATACCACCCCCAAACTAGTGGGCAAATTGAAGTCTCAAATAGGGAATTAAAGAAAATACTAGAGAAAACTGTTATTGTTTCTAGGCGGGATTGCTCTTTAATGCTAGATGATGAACTTTGGGCATATAGGAGCGCATTTAAGACACCCATAGGCATGTCATCATTCAAGATAGTGTATGGCAAGTCTTGACATCTTCTAGTTGAGTTAGAGCATCGTGCATACTGGGCTACCAAATTTCTTAACTTTGATTTGTCTTCTGCAGGTGCTAAGAGACTTATACAGCTTCACGAGCGTGAAGAGTTCTGTTTGGATGCTTATAACAATTTGAAGTTGTATAAGGAGTGTGTGAAAAAGTGGCATGACAAGAAGATCCTCCACTGAGACTTTAAGGTAGGCGACTAGGTATTGATCTACAACTCCCGTCTTCGTCTTTTCTAGGGAAGCTTAAGTCAAGGTGGTATAGTCCATTCAAGTTGATCCAAGTCCTTCCTTTTGGGGTCCTTGAGGTAAAATGACCTTTCAAGGTAAATGGACAACGAGATAAATTGTATATGCTTAGGTTTGTGGATAATTTTGAGGAGTGATTGTCTCTTCATAACACTTCGCCTCTTTGATCACAGTGCATGCCTTTCAGTAGGGCTGCAATTTTCTTTCTTTTCTTTTCTCATTGTTTCCTTTGCATTTCTTTCTAGTTTAATGCATTCCTTTGAGTTGTTTTGAGTTTTCTTTAGGGTCTGCGTGGTTGGTGGCAAAGAGTTCTTGGTCGATTCTTTTTCAGGGAAGTTTCTTCTTCCTCTTTCCCCTCTTTGTGTTTGATCGTTAGCTACTTGAACATTAGGGACAATGTTCATATTAAGTGTGTGGGGGATAAAGATTATGTGCATGCTGATGTTTATGATATTGATGTTGATGTTGAGAGATACACACTTGAATGGTTGCGACTCTTTTGGTAGTTAACTTGGGTCCCATTTTTGATGAATTTGACCATATAATTTATCAAAGTAGCTGGATGGAGAATTGAGTTGTATGCATGAATTTAGATTAGGAAGCTTAAGAGGATAATGAACCATATGGATTGATTAAAGTAGTTGATTGCATAAACTTAGTCAATAACTGATGCTGAGTGATGAGGCAATGTATGGAGTTTTGATGGATTTTCATTTAAACACATGTGAGGTTTTGAGCTATATGACTGCATCTCATAGTCATTTATTTTCTTTGATGTATGTGATACTTCCCTATATGGATTACCTTCAGAACTTGCTCTGAACCTGTTTGATACTACTAGTTACATGCTACATGGACATGATAAAGGCCTTTTTTTTAAACCTTTAGCTTAAATGACCCACCAAGTCATTTTTTTGTCCTTGCTACCCCCTTTGAGCCTTTGACCTTGTTTGTTTTCATATTAATCACATTGCATTGAAATATGAAAACTCTTTTAGCCTGACCCTTTCACAAGTTGAATGAAGTACTAAGTATTTGATATCCTTGACTTAGGGACTTTTTTTATATGCTATTCTGAGATGTTTTATATGTACATCTACTTAGTTGTTGTTGATTTGTGCTACTACTATCTTCTTTTATGTTTATTGTTACAAAAAAAAAAAAGATCAAACAGTAGCATTGGATAGTGACGACCAGTTGTAATCCCGTGTTTCTATTTGCACACCTCAGAATTTCTTTATGATTGTCCCACATTACTTAGTGCTTTGTGAATGCTTGTGAGTAGCCTTTGCCCTTTTTACTTTACCTTAACCTAAGACCTATTACAACCCTTAGTATGTACTCTATGTAGTGCAAAATAGGTGAATTTGCAAGTCTCTGGTAGTATAATCTCTTAGAGGAAGCTTTGAGTGAAACACAACCTTTATACACTTTAGTGACATGAGTGAATATCATGAGGAAAGTCCAATTTAATCCTATGCTTGTTTTTTTATCAAAGATATCTATTTTTGATTTTGTTTATGTGCATTGATGAAAAGATTATGATATATGTAGTAGCTTGATACTTAAGTTTGCCAAAGTTTAAGGGATTGCAAATACTTGATTTTCATTGAAAATGAAATGACAAAATATGTTGGTTGTGACCTAAGTAAGTTACTTGAGGACAAAGAATAATTCGAGTGTGGGGCGTTGTTAATGGGCCTTTTATATTGATTTTAGATACATAATTTGCTAAACTCTTATCCATTTCATGTTTAAATTGCACTAATTAAGAGTTATTTATTTGAATTTTAGGCACATATTGAATTTGGTAAGTTTAAGAGCATAAAGCAAGAAAAGCTCTCAAAAGAAGCAAGAATAAAAAAATGTTAACGTTTTACCACCTAAAAACGTTAACGTTTTTACAAAGAGAGCAGCAACCATGATTTTTGCGTGGAATGAGCTTAAAAACGTGACAAAAGAGTGGGACAAAAACAGACCTAAAGACACCTTAAGGGACATTCAATATGAAGAACACAATAAGAAAGCAGCTGGTGGCACAACCAAGGAACACAACAGCTGGCGGTACAATCAAGGGAAGAAAGCAGCTGGCGGCAAAAGAGAGGAGCGAAGCAGCTAGCGGTGGAGAGAGCAGTGTCTGTGAATAAGGTGGACCGCAAACCTTATTTGTCACATAAAGACATAAGATAGAAGGAGGAGAAGGCTGGCCACACCATGTGCGTGAATAAGAGAGGAAGGCTGGTAGCAGTTGTTCGTGAATATGAGGAGATATATAAGCTTTTAAAAGCTTGGTGGGGGACAACTTCTCAGACGATAGCAGTCGTCTCCTTTCAAGACTAAATATTTGATGTTCCTAGGGTGTTTTTATTCCAAAAAAAGTTTGTTCACTTTGGCATTTGGTGGTCAAAGGTTGTTTTTCTCTTGTTTATTGCTTTTATTCCTTGAATTTATTTGCTTCTTCTGTTAACCTTACTGTCGCTTGTTGCTTTCAAGAAATAGTTGCCATGGTCGAATGTTTGTTTTGGCTTTAACTCCTTTGCTTAAGTGCTCTTTTATTGTTTTAATTTTTGTGGATTTAATCAACGTAAATATATATTATGATAATGATTTGTGTTACATTGATGAATATGTGTAAGTAAGTTTTTTTGGTTGAGGTTAGGATTGATATTGGAATAAGACAATTTTTGTGATATTGATTTTTGCTTGACTGAATGCATAGTTAGTCATTTTGTAACTTGATCACCTAGATTAAGGCCTTAGATGATTAAATGCCATAACCAATGGGATTTAATTTGTCAAAAAATTAATCAAGCAACATACTTGAGACTAAAGTGTAGACCAACCTTAGGATCTTGTGTGAGGATATATAGGATTAACGAACTTAATTTTAGGCTTCTTGAATTGAATGCCTTTTATTCCAAATTATCTATGAGCTAAGTGGGTAACTCGCATTTAGAAGAGAAGGGAATTCCTATGAATATTGGGTTCGACTTGCTTAAGTGAAGTAATTCCTAAATCAATCCACCGTTACAAGTTTTAGTGTTCAATCCAATTGAAATCCGATACCTTAGCCAATTTTTGTTATTTGATTAAGTCTAGTCGTTTTTAATTCATAATTTGCATCTTGCGTATTTCCTTGATTCGCTTATTTTATTTTATTTTCAAATCAATCAATTTTTGATCGTCTGAGTAATTTTGGATCGTTTAATTTAATTGTCTTGCGTGTTGGAATCCCTTGGGTATGATATCCGGTTCTTACCATTTTATATTACTTGTCGATGGGGTACGCTTACCTCTAGCTGGTCTAGATAGAATTTAATTTATATTGCTTTGTTTAGACCGCAACACCCACTAAGTGAAGAGTCTTTTTATTGGCCCATAGGTGGTAGGTTTTGGTGGCTAATTAGAGAAGTCAATTTATGATAAGATAAAATAGGGTTCACCATTTTTTGCTCGTGAGTTGTATTGCCGTAAAACCCAAACCAGGACGGATGAGGAGAAAAAGGGAGGTCTGCTACATTGTTTTGGTGTGTGGGAAGACAGCTGTTTGATGAGATAATCAGGAAGAAGTGGATCATTATCGACAGGTATTTGCTGTTAGTATCTCTTGAGTAGAGAGCACTAAATTGATTAGGGTTTTCAATTTGTACTAGAACCTAGAGATAATTGTACTTGTCGTTGAAATTATTGTTGTTGGTTACCGATTGTACTCTTGATTATTATAGTGGATTGATTTTAGTTTATGGAGATTCGGATCGTAATTTTTCCCTAATTGAGAGGAGTTTTTCATATAAATTGCGTGTGGGTTGATCTAATTTCTTGCATTTATTTCTTTTGCTATTATTGTTGTTGTGGTTGTGGTAATTTTTTTCCGAATAGTAAGATTAATAAAAGTATACTTAAATATGAAAAAGAAAATGTCTTGGAAGTTTCAAAACTTGTTGCTAAGTTCCTTCTCGTTTTTTCTAGTTCGATTTTGACAGGTGCGTTGTGTATTTTTCAATCCCTTCATTTTGCATGATCACTAAACGATATATAAAATTAAAATTGTTACATGTAACTGTTATAAGTTTAAAAAGTTAAAAAAAAGTCTTAAAATTTTAATAAGATTAAAAAAATAATTTATCAAAAGAAATTTATTGAACATTTTAAATGATATATATTAGGTAATCTAATTTTTTTAATTAATGATTAACTTTCAACACCATAGCATCTTAGTTGATCCTGGTCATTCTTTTGAATTTTACAATTCAACAATTTATTTATTTTATTCCGAGTTGTAGTGTTTGCATTGCCTTTCAGACTTTCATTGGTACCTTTTCTTCATCAAGATTGATTTCTTTGTTCCTTAATTTATGCCTTCAGTTCTAGTTTTCAACATGTATAGAATGTCTTATGCATGTTTAATGATATGTAAAGGATCTCGTCGCATGCCCTCTGCAGTTTGAGGTACTCCATAGTCCATATTATTACGATGCTGTTGACAACCACCTCCGTTGGAGGTGGGCGTTAGTTGAGAGTAACACATTAAAAATTCGACTAGAAGATCAATATATAGATATAGATATATATGAATATGAAGTCATTAGGCCATGCATGTCCTTATTTTTCACTTAAGAAGCTCATCAGGGCATAAGCTCGATACATC
The DNA here is from genome assembly GCA_025629825.1 of Erythroxylum guanchezii. NCBI lineage: Eukaryota > Viridiplantae > Streptophyta > Magnoliopsida > Malpighiales > Erythroxylaceae > Erythroxylum > Erythroxylum guanchezii. The sequence continues at coordinate 35,815,642 of JAOTAX010000197.1, forward strand.
AATGAAGTATACATAATCAGTGAGAACGTTGGTTTCTGTAGTTATAGCATATAAAAATATAAAAGATCATCGTGTGATGTGGAAATGGGCAAGTGGTTCATTAGCTAGGAACACCATTATGGACTTGAAAAAGATAAGTTTGAATTACGTACGGCGTGTGATCATATGGATCAAATTTAGGAACCATCTTAAAATAGGTTTTCGTAGTTGTAAATAATAATAAATTAAAAGTATAATTAGAAGTATGTTGAGAATAAGAAAAAAATAGAAAGTCATCATTTTATTAATTTTTATAGTCATAAAACTAATATTATTAGAATTACCTTTACAACTTTTCCTCATTGATTGTTGTGTAATGACATAATTATTCTTTTAATAATTTTATAGATACTATGATTAATATTATTTGAATTATTTGTTACTGTATAAAAATATTTTAAATAATATTAATTATGGTGATTAAAAAATTATTAAAATATATTATATAATTAAATGAGTTGAAAATAATTTCGTAATAGAGCAAGGAAATTGAAGTTATCAGTCATCTTGACCTATCGACCAAGCAGGAGGATGTTTATAATCTCGACCAAAGTGTTTTCTCGTGCAAACTTTGCGCATTTATTTCATGTTTCAACTATTTTGTACTGCTTTTTTTTTTAAAAAAAAAAATCTTACTTGATCTTCGTCGAAACTTTTGACCTCTAACAGATTAATCCAACTTATTAGTTTATCAAAGGTTGTTAACTAAAGGAACAAGCGGGCATTATTATACATATAGTGGTTATGACAAGTGGCCATCGCGGTAGAGGAATGTGGCTTTGCAACCAAAGGACTAACTCTAATACTTACCATTAGTGGGATAATCATAGAAGTTTTAAAAAATGTTTCAATGGACCGCAGAAGTATGGAAATCTAGGTTTGTTAGTTTGTAATCTTTTCATCGACTTCCGATAAACTCGAGACCGAGTTATTAAGTGACTATTTCATTATAATAGCTTAAGCTATT
>JAOTAX010000197.1:35820190-35843853 GCA_025629825.1 Erythroxylum guanchezii
GTAACTTATATATTGCAACCAAATAATTTTTGGTTGCAAAATATATATAATTAGCAACCATTTTACTATGGTTGCTGTGAATTTAGTTGCTGAAACCAAATTTTCTTGTAGTGGAAATATTTACAACCGAAGTATCAAATACAAAATGATAACCTTCTTTATCCAAAACTAATACAGAGATCAAGTTTTGTCTAAAAGACGATATATAAAATATGTCTTGTAAAACCAATACAAATCCTGTATCGAGGTTCAAACCTGCATCTCCTACATACAAAACATCTACCTCCTCATTGTTGCTAACCATCAGTTTCTCCCCTCCTTTATTCGACCTTCTCCTGGATCTAAACCCCTACATTGTGGAAGGAATATGGTTAGAAGCTCCATCTATCTAACCACCAAGAACTTGATGTGGTTATAGCTACGTTGGATTCATAAATCATATAGGCCGAGGAGTTACCTGACAATTCCTGCTTAACCTTCCACAGCTTGTACTTCTCGCAATCAGCCTTCTTCTCCTATATACTTCATAGAGAATAGCTCCTTAATCAAAGTGCTCTGCTCCGCATAGGAAGACATCTTGTATCTCTAGGAAATGTCATCCATAAACTCCTTCACTATGATCGTATCCGGTAATCCACTCAGCATATGATCTGGGATCGACCTTTGGATGGTCAAATAACACATCCTATTTGACCGCTCCCAGATTGCTATAGCTGCTTTATCAAATTCTGAGCTAATATCAGTAAATGGAGAAGGTCTCTCGATGTGCATCGTCATACTAACGTTAGCCATCTCCAATGCAAACTCCACATCCTTCTTCCACTTCTTGCAATTGAAACCATTTAAGGTCTCAATCGTGACAGTATTGTTGTTTACAGAAAAGGTGACTGCAAGATAGAAAAGGCAATGTAAAAATCAATTTAAATGTAGGACAACAATGATAACAGTATCTATAAAGAGAATCCGATCGCACATTTTATGAAACACCTATAGGCTGAATACATAATATATGCAATTAGACCTCCACATAAAAGCGATCAAAGTATAACCCATCAACTCTCATGACACTAACACCTGTGGGTGAATATATCATTTAAGCAATGACTTTCCTCCATTTAATGCCTTTATGTACAGCTCAAAATCTCATATAAGGTCAACACTTGTGGGTAGAATAACCAAACATAAGACCAGAGACATCCCCCAACATGCACGCGGTACAATCCAAATACTAACTTGAAAGGCCACTGTGGTGACTACAATCTTACCAGTACTCAAAATGACCAGAAATGTAAGGGATATATCTTTATGTCATCCTCACATTATATATAGGCATAATGTATGTGAAAATCGATTATAACTGTAAAAACTAGATTCACAATTAAATAATTACATGCTGATATTGAAAATATTGTCTTTAAACTTTATTTGAAACTTTTATTTAAAAAACTCAATGAGAGTGACCATCGTACTTTTCCCGAATACCAAACCTATCACACGAGACACGAAACCTTAAGTGTCTTTTTTATGTGTAGTTCGGAGCACGAAAATACACTCAAAATAAGCTTAAAAAAAGATTTAAAACCTTTTTTGAAATTCAATTACCAATGTAATAATCTAGAAATTTTGAAAAATTACTTTAAAAATTCCCCCAACTTGAAAACTAACCCAAAAGGACCCGGGGCATCCTTACAGGAATTCTGTAATGTTTCATCTTTTTTTCAAAAGGTGCTGAAATCGGCATCACTGTAGCGCTGATGTCAACGCACCGACATCACCTTACGCATGGTCACGGGTCGCGCGTGTGTCAGTCGACGAGTGCCAGATGAGCTTAGTATGTGTCCTACACGCGCTGCCCACGTGCATATGCACCTGTAATGTATAGCATATGCCTATCTGTCCACATGGCGAGACAGGGGACAGGCGAGTGCATTGCACATGCCAGCCCGTCCCGGGCCCACAGGGTGTTGGGTCACGTGAGGTGTGTGCGTTGCACTTGCCACATGCATCCATCACCCCATGGAGCCACGTGGTCGTGCAACCTTAACCGCCTGCTGACAGTGTTATCGCCCTTCGACGGGAAGGGCGATTTTTGCTGATCTCGGAACCCATTTTTTTTCCTTTCTGGCCCGTTTTTGACTCTTTTTCATAGTTAACCTTATGTATACCACTTTTACGTAATCATATACGCAAAAAAAAAACTAAAAAACGAATTAAAAACTAATGAAAACCATAATGAATGAAAACTTAAAAACCTTCGTTTCCGACAACCCGATCACATAACCACTTTGATACCACATGTAACATATAGGATAAACCTTATTACGTGTCCCGAATCATTTATGAAAGGGTTAAAAAATGAGAGAAATGCGGAATACCTGATTTCGATTCCATATGATATTTCGAAGCAGTTTTCTAGGCCAAAACGAGCTCTAATCTCTCGAGACCTTCACGGAAAATATTCACGGACACGCGATTAACGTCTTTCTACAGTTTTCTTAAAACGTAAGCACCCTTAACTGGTCAGAAGATCCGTATACTTACAAATTACATAAGCAACTACAGGAGAACTTAACCTTTATATATAGCTTCCATATCGGAGTTCCCCATCACAAGCTCGATATGGGTCCAGTACATACTAATCGGGATCTATTTTTCTCCTGAACTTTGACCTATTAATTTAGATCATTTATTGGGCCACTTTATTACCTTTTTTTTGATCAAATTACATAACTGATAAGTCATTGAAAAATTGAAAAATACAATTAATAGTTGTCCAATTATGGGGAAGGACAAATTTATCCAACATAGAAAATTAGAAGTAAGCTTTAACTTTCTCTCTCTTATGTTCTGTTATGTCAAACAAAAAGGAAGGAAACGATGTAATTACAAATATAAACAAGGTAAAAAAAGTCTAATTGATGATCTAGCATTTATTAAGCTACAATGGTAATCATAACCATAACATTCAAGACATAAATAATGTCAGCAATATATAAGCACTTTCTTATAAACTACATATATGCTCTCAAAACTCTCCACAATGGAATCAAGCATAAATTTCTATCAAGGAAATCAAAGTCAATATTATATTGTCTGTTAGCTTTATGAGAAATCAGGCCACTCAAAAAAAACGTCAATCTCGTGGATAACCTTCTTCCTATTCTTCTAGACCTCAAGTATATATAGCAGAAGGAGAATCAAGCCATCACAATAATGACTAGGTACTTGCTCTGGCGGTACACACTAAATCACTTCTAATCTTTAAAACTTGTCTTTGCACTTAGATTATGTTGGTAATAAGGATATTATACTTGACAATAATGATGGCATATTTATATCTCATAGTTGGTTCCTCTTCTATGGACTCTCTTGTTACCACCTTCACACCAGATAACGTTTTGTGTGTACTTTTGATTAAAAAAAGGAATATCTATCTCTTGGTTTTGTAAACAAAATACAATTTAATTGAATTTTCTTCAAACAACTTTCTTATGAAGGATTTGAACAAAAGAGTATGTCTAGCTAATGGGCGGAATAGACACTTGTACGAGTGGTTATCCTTAACATTACCTATCAAGTTTTCCAATCTTAATCCTTCCACTTTAATGGTTTTATCATCGTAATTATGACATAACATCTTAGTCATCTGTTTCTTCAAATTCAAAAGGGAATTATGGTTAGTAATGATATTCCATCTTCAATTACTTCTAGAAATCGTGTGTGTAATTCTTGTCAAAAGTCACAAACTATCCTTCACAAAGTCCTCTATATGTTGTGATAAATCATTTTAAATTATATATTTAGATGTTTGGGATCATGCACTTGTAACTTCTTTTGAGAGTTTTTAATACTCTATCATTTTCCTTTATTATTTTATAAGATACACTTGATTTTATTTTATAAAGTTGGAATCTGATGTGTGTAACGTATTTGAGAAATTTTTAAAAACCATTGAAAACTACTTCCACACCAAAATTAGACCATTTATACTGATGATGGCTGAGAGTACTACACACTTTCATATTTTCAACTAATTATGTTGTATAATATATGAACTTTTCACCATATAAACCTGAGCATGTTGAATGTGTCGAACACAAACATCGCCATATTGTAGAGACTAGCCTTGCACTCCTACATAATGATTCCATGCCTATTCATTTTTGGTTTCATGCATTTTAAAGGTCTATGTACCTTATCAATAGAATGCCCACTCTAGTAATAATTATGATATTATATACCACAAAATCTTTAGATATAATCTTAAATATACCTCACTTAGAGTTTTTAGTAGTCTTTGTTACATATGGCTTTGATCCTATAATATTCATAAACCTAAACCTTGATCCCAACCATTGTATATATCTCAATTTTCCTTACCATATCTCTCTTTCATTTTTTTAATGCTCTCAAAGTCCAATTTTATCTCTAGGTAAGTTATTTTTAAAAAGTGCAATACAAAACTAGGTTATTATAATATAAATGAAAACCTTAATTGAGTATGATAATGAAAATCTTAATCGAGTATGAACTCCTACTAGGAATGGCCTTAATCATGTTTTCGTAATCTTTCTATGCCTCATTGTAACATTCTTTTTCCCAATCCCACAATTACTGCACAAGTTATCTCAACTTCATCCTCATCCAAGGTCAGCCCTTAACATACTCTAACATGGGTAAGTAGTTCATCCTTTTCACCTTACAACTCTACCATGCTTAGTGTCAAAATTTCACTCACTTCATATAATAATATCATTACTTGTGATCCATCTCTACTTATAGGATGTGTTAATTGTAATATATTCATGTACGATCACCGGCTCAATCATCATGAGTGATTACCCATTTCCAAAGCCATATCTACAAACTAATAAAATTTTTTCCTACATATGAGTTCCTAAGCTTCACTCCAGGAAATCAAATTCATCTCATTTACCTAACCCAAGCCTACAAATGCCCGTGATGCTGTGGGTGAAGCATTTGTACCCCTCTATAAAAGAAATGACACCTAGTCCTTTGTCCCTTTCTCTCCTAAACAAAACATTATTAAATGCACGTAGGTGTACAAAATCAATAGGATGCTTGATGGCTCTATCGCTCATTATGAAACTCTTCATGTGGCAAAAGGGTTTCATCAATATCCTGACGTTGATTACGCTGAAGCCTTTAGTCCTATTATTAAACATGGTACTATTCTCCTTACACTTACTATTATTCTAACACGTGAATGGGTTTTAAATCATTTGGATACTAATAATTCCTTCTTGTAAGGCAGCCTCTCTAATTGTGTTTTATGTAACATTCCCAAAGATTTATTCATCCTTAACTTCCAACTCATGTCCACAAAAAACAAAGTAATATGTGTCCTTCATCCTTCATTAAGCTCATAAGGAATGGTAAAAGAAACTTTGCTCCTTCCTTATGGCTTAACCACTTCTAAAACCAACACTTCTCTCTTCACAAACAATATGGACACTTGTACTGTGTATATACTTGTGTATATGGATGATTAAGTGGTTAAGGAAAAATAATGGAGAAATTAATAATAATGATAAATTTAATGTATTCTGTAAGTGAGAAGAAATTAAAAGATGGTTCACTATTGCATACACTCTTTGAAGTGGAAGAGCAAATAAACAAAATAATTTTAGAAAGAAAAAGGGCAATATTAAGGGCTCTAGGCCTAAGTAAGGCTTTCAAGGTAAGAAGCAGTTAATACCTCTTATTATTTAATGAATCCGGTTCTACTAAATGCAATTGAGTTGAAGACATTAATAGAGATGGGGATTGAAAAGTCAGTGGATTATTCCAACCTAAATTTGTTTCAAAGTCTTATGTACATAATGTATAACATCAAAGAAACCATAAAGTTAGATCCAAAATCTAGGAAATATTTATTCTTATGATACCCTAATAGACAAAGGGGTATCTCTTGTAGGATCTTGGGATGTCAACTTTGCACACAAAAAAATTACAATGGGAAGAAAAGATAATAAAACTTTACAAAAAAGTTTCGGGACTGGAGTTAAAAAAAGGGATTTCAACAAAAGATTTCTTCTTAAGTAGCTTCAAAGCAAGATGTTACCATATAACCAAGGTTAGGGAGTCATTAATTATCCAGAGTCATTAATTCTCCAAGAAGTACTACATAATCCAGATTCCTCTTATTGGCAATGCAGGAGAAATTTGAATTCTTCATTAAAAAATTTGGGAACTTATATTATTACCACAAGGAGGGAAGTTGATTTATAAGGAATTAGTCGTCAAGACCAAGCAAAATGCAGAAGATTAAATGGAGCGATATCATGCAAGATTGATAGTGAAATAATATTAAAATGAAATAATATATGATAAATAACTTATATCTAGACAGTTAAATGTGAAGAGTGCTTCTCTTTATAGAGATCTTGAAGAAAAAATTTATATGTTCTAATTATAAGATTTTGAAGGAAAAGGAAAAAAAATATAATTTGCAAATTTAACAAATCATTTTATGGTCTAAAATATTAGTTATGTGTTGTACTTCTTTGACTGCTTTCAGGCTTCAATGAACAGGGAGACATTTCATGCGAAGGTGTGATGTAAGAAATGCACCGTTGCTAAATATAATTCTTTACGCTATACAGTTTCCAGTTAATGACATGGAGGCAAACTCTCCACCAATTTGTGAAATGCGACAATGGTATTTGGAACTAACAGGGTTAGTGTTGTGAGCTTTTATCACTAGTACGCTAGCGACGATTTGCTATCCAATAAGCATACATATTCAGAATAACATCACATATCTGTGTTTTGCTCGAGAACTAGTTATAGGTGTTAATTATCCTTGCATTGATAGTTAAGATAGCAAAACTATCAATCTTTCATCCAGTTATGGGACCCCACTCAAGAAAATTCATCTTCTTTGTATTGAAATTTGCAGAACTGAGGATCAATTACAATGCTTTCACCCTTATGGACTACCAGGAAGAAAGGCCACAAATGATATTAAAAAGAAAAGACTAATTAATATGGTGGAAAGTAGTACGTGCAAGTCATTCTAGTTATTGATGTAAGAACAAGAGCAAACAGAAACTTTTGGAAAGTACATGTTTATGTTGTTCAGTTGAAAATTTTATGAGAACATAGTTGATGCCTACTAGTCCATAGCTGACCTCTGTCTGAAACAATATCAAAATTCTTGTCGAAGGTAAAGGGGCTAAAGAGGCAGCAGCATCTAGTCATTTTGCCTAGAAACAATACGAAAATGGTAAAAGATATAAGCAAGCTAAGCTTGCAGTAAGATTTGTGTTTACATGGTGGTGGCTTCATTAAGAAGATCCGTACCATCCAGCAGTTTTAGAGTTGGGTTAAATGGATGGTTCTTCAATTTCTCAAATACACCTAATACCTGCATTGCATATAGAACTTCAGCATTTACATGGAGCTCCCGTCTTACAGTTGTCACGTACAAGACCCAGTAGGAAATCCGTAAAGATGCGCTCATAATCTGGCATCTTCCCATATCCTGTGGTAATTTAAAAGTTGGTTATGGACTGAGAATGCAAATGTGAATAATCATTGCTATGGGGACCTGTATTTCATAACAAGTTTCGAATGCAGAAACTTTAAAGAATGCCAAGACTTGTCAAATAGAACAAAGCTAGCAGCACGATGAAAAATATCCAAAGTGATAAATGAAGTTGTCAACTAGAAAGATACAGCAATTAGGTTGGGAATTCATGATACAGACTACCTGAAGACATAAGATCATATTTGCCTTCATTCATATAGTTTTCCTAATTCCGCACTTTGGTCTGTGTCCTAACATGGACACTATGAATGCTAGATGTATCTGACTACGAAGAATTTTGGTAGCATGGAAAATCTTGCCTACCAAGCCTACGTTTCCCAATCACTCACAAATTTTGACACTGTGTGACCAACAGTAATAAATCCTCATCATAGATGATAGATTTATTTTCTTTTCTGTTTTACAACAAAAGATGAAAAGAGACACAATCCCATTTAATCTTTCCAAAGGGTCTCCAAGAGAACAGGAGTCCACAACATAAGTGTAAATGAAGAATTAGAGGTTTAAAGAACTAAATAAATGAACATAGTATACTTGCCAGGAAAGTAGTTGATGTCAATGACATAAAACGCATCCTTTGTCCCATGTTCACGAATCATATCTATGTTGAATAATTGGAGACCCTACCAAATGAAGCGTGGTATAGCTATCAGTCATATAACCAGGTGAATGACATAGCCAACATGTACCATAGAAATGGGGGCAGGCTTCGAAAGGAGTTACCAATCGACATCGAAGTTCCTTTGCGAGCCTCTCCAGTAAAGGACGTGGGGGAAGTTCTGTAAGGAAAATGCCATTTTATATGAAGAAAGCTGTTAAATCTAACAAACAATTGAAGCATGTTCTTTCTGTGCCTATCAAATTCTAGGCAACCCCATCAAACATGGCCCTTTTAAAAAGGATGAAGTTTGTTCTCCTACATGTTATATCATCATATGCATCAAAAATTGAATGGCTAAATCAATCACTTGGGTATACATGAAACCCTTGAAAGTTGGATGGAATTATATTGTTTTTTATGACAACCAAATGTTACTGCTTGCATAAAATAAGTGTACTGCAAATGAAAGTTGGGTATGACAATGAAATAAGGTATTGCGTCCCTTTGATAACAGAAACTGAAGGCATTTCAGCGAATCACCTGCAATAGAGGGGTCCAGATCTGCATCATCAGCCAGAGATTCCGCAGAAGAAACCCTCGGGAAGGGAAACACCCCTGAAAATTTTTCTAACTCACACTTATTAACATCGGGTAGAGAGAAACGCCGAACAACCTTTATAGCTTCTCCAACAATATAAATCTTAAATAGGACACCACCTAGAATTGAAAAGCAGTGGATAATAAGCTTCCTAGTCTTATATATATGAAAATAATTGGTTTTCCCACTAAGCACAATCATACCATGATTAACAAACTCCTGCAGTACCATGGGTGGTTCCAGTTCTGAGAGAGAGGAGTAATCATAAGCGAGGAATAATTCATGTGATTTGGCAGTCCCATCCACTACCAGTGGTTTTGCAACTGATATTAACAGTAGATATGCACGAGTTAAAAATGTTCAAGATCAAAATCACTGAGAAAAAACATGCAAACAATTTTGGAGTATTTATTCATCCTCATTTCAGATCAAGTATTTCCATAACCATAATAAGCGTTCCCATTCAAATCAAATACAGATCTCATATCATTGAGTTTATATTTACCAACTGTAGGCACCAAATAAAGAACACATTACCCATGGACATTTGAATGAGGTTTCCATGTGATTCACAGTTTTTCATCCTACTAGCATCAGGTTTGACTATTCTGTTGCTGGATGTTATGTCACAATGGCACAGATAATAAAATCCTACCTAGTGGCAACTTCAGACTAGCTTTGGCAACTTGACAGGGGATTGATAATCGATCCTTATCGACAACCATTTGCTTTGGCACACAAACTTTGCCTACACCCATAATATACAAAATAAAAATGATCAGCTATTTCATGGTTAGAAGTACAACATGAACTGAGTCTGAGATTCTCCAGCATGCCTTATTGTCCTTCACAACTTTTTATCGACAAGGCAGGACACAAGCTTAGACAAGGAAATATGACAGCAATGGAAAAGTACAAGAATATCAAACAGATCACCATGGCAGTCAGACAAGTTAAGATCAGCAACATCTTGAAGCATGGACTGCCGATTGTGTAGATGTTGTATTGCATAAGGAGGATCAAGGATCACTACTTCTGGGTGTTTTTGCCTGTAATCCTTCAAGATGAAAAATAGAACAAGAAATATGGATTATCATTTTTGTCTCTGCAGTTAAATGATCAACCAAAGAAGTTATGGGGAAACATCTCATTAGTGACTAAAGACTATTGCAGTTAATCAATACACCAGTCGTCAAGACACATGATATGCGCTAAAAAATGTAATCAAATCATTGTAAGGTGAGATCGTGCACTCCACAAGTCTTCAAGCCCAACTATAGTTAACTGCTACACACCATCTATATCCCTCTAGTTTGTAGCTTAGCTTAAGAAAACCTAAACCCTATGTAGATTGATCACAAAGTGAAAATCCTCACTTATGAATGCTTGAGATATCAATTCCAGCTTGTCACAGTTTGAGATGGCAAAGGCTTAATCTGGACCTCGTGCCAGAAAAAAGATTTCAAGTCAATACATTTAATTGTTTAACCAGTATCCATTAGCTGTTAGCCTCCAGAAAATATGGATGGCCTAACTTTTACCAAAAACAGGCCACATATCAAGTAGCTGTAGTTGATTCAATATGTGACACACCAAGAATTATAAATAAAATAAACACAGACATAAAGTTATACTGACAAACCTCAATAAGTTGGCACCAATCCTTTCCTGAAAGCTACAAGCAACAGAGAGATCATAAGAAATTCAATCAAACACAGAATAATTTGGCAGGAAAAGAAATGAAAGAACTTCTCAATTGGCTAATAAGCAATTAGAAAGAGGCATATTTTAGAATTTATAGAAACTTCCTAAAGTAACACTGACCTTGTGCAAGATAATGTCAAAGGGGCCTTGATCAGATAATGGTCTGCTTTGATCGATGGCAACAAACAATAAACCATTATTTCTGCATGAAGCAAAGAAATTTTTGATCAATATCGTTATATGTCTGATATTAGACAGCATCCAGAAATAGTTAATACTAGTGAAACCAATTTTAACATCCAACTGATACAGACTTTTCAAAAGATCTCTGCTCTACTCTCTCCAACAGAAGAGAACCATTAATAGCTAAGTCACACACACTTTTCTTTACATGCCGATGTGTCCTGTAGTAGTTCCTGTGAAATAGGATGTTTTCACAATATCCTTCTAAGAATGCATAATACAAGATCAAGTATCTAGTTCTGCACCTTCAAGGATATAAGGACCATTACACCAACCAGCTTTTGTGTTACCAATAAAACAGTGCATTGACCCAGATTTGCATCCAAAGAAACTGCAATGAAATTGATTCCATTTCATATACGTTCCTCAAAACCAGAAATTGATCAACAATCTGAAGAATAAGTTTTGGGTCCTGTGTCAAAGTTTTCAATTTTCAGGAAGGATCATGGCAAGATGAGTTACCTAAAACTCAATAAGACATCCAAGAAGAAAGATGATCTACTTAAATAACTTGCTTGTGTAATTAATGGAGGAGGGATTAGCTACTTCAACAGTCTGCTTGTGTAAATCTTGAGAAAGTACCCCTATTCAGCAAGTCTATGCTCCAAGAGAAGGAAAAGGTCAGAGTTATGTTTGAGGAATTCAAGCTAATAGTGACTCTACAATTTCTTAATGTTTATCAACAAAATGCAAAAGAACACAGCTGCTAGAGTTTCATGGGAAATTCTCCTCGTACGCAAAATTATCGTAAACAAAGGATTAGATAGAATTTCGGCATCCATTACATTATTAAACTACTGAACAAAGCTCCAAACTTTTGACTTTATGCTCCTCATTGCATGTCGTATACGCAGAAGAATATTCCTACTAAAAGATTACAAAGTGAGAATAAGATTCCAGATACCCAGAAAAGCATGGCTCATAAGTCCAGTAAAAACCAGTAGCTAAAATCTAATCAACTTGCCCCATGGTACTGAAAAATTTAACATTATCAGAAAGGCACCAGATCCCGCAACAAACTGAAAGTCTCGTCCAGAATAAGGATTAGATACAATCAAGAAAATTCAACATTTAAAAAAGCAATAACCAACAAAAGAACAAGAACAACCATAACCATCAGTAGCAAAATATCCACAATTCTGAAACGAGCCATTTAAGGAAACGAATAGGAAAACCCAATGAAATAGCCTCTCATCCATCACCACTAGCAGACAGATACTTATACAATGATACATAAACACGGGAAAATATACAATAAAGAGCAACAGACTCAGGGAGCGAGGAGTCTCTTCCATAGTTGATTCTTGAAATTCAGATGTTGGCATCTACCAACATAGTAATTAAGGAGCAAACAATCAAAGAAACGCAAGAAAAGTGATTTTAAGTGTAAAATGCAGGGATGAATGGTTACACCTGGCCAAAGTTTCAAGCTTGGGCTGTAGAAAACTCTTCTTTTTCTTCAATGTCAAAGCATAGCCAACCACCACTAGCTTCTGAGGCTGTTCTACTGACAAAGGCGCCACTGTTACTTGATTCTCTTCTTCTTCGAGCGAGATTTCCCCGTTTACCGTCATTTTCCTCAAAACCGACAAGTCCAATCACAGAATCAATGCTCCTCTGAACTGGGTTACTTTAAACGTTCCCCATTTCATTTCATGCTTTCTTAATTCAGTTATTTGTTTTTATTTTCTTGAAAAGATGTGAACCTTTCTTTCTTTCTTTCTTCTGACCAAAGATTGGATCTTTGAAGATGGTATATAGGTTAGTGACAAAGACGCAAGCAACAAGAGACAAATAAAATCCCAGAATTCTTTTGGAGTATTCTTTAATTCTTTTCTCAACTTTCCGTTCTTCTGTGTTTCTGTTTTCTCTGATGCTGCTCTCTGTTTCTCACGCTAAAGTTGGGAAAGAGAGGAAAAGCAGACAATAACAATAGACTGGCAGATAAAGGGGTGCATGTATACTGGAAAAAGAATGGACTTTGAATAGAATATTCAACTCAAGTTTGCAGGAACAGAGGCACACAGGGTGCAAAGGAAAGGTTGCGGAGATTAGACTAAAACCTCCCGAGGCAGGGTTGTTTTTGTACGAAACTGTGAGACTTGCTCAGACTTTGAGAGCCAGCCCATTTATTTATACGGAAGACAGCTCCAAACAGAGCAGTGGGTAAAGGTATGAAACTTTATTTACCAGCCAAAATAAAGATATGGAAGCTTCTTTGAAGATAACATAATATTCTTATCTTTATTCCTGTTAATTGCTTTGAACAACTATTCGCAAGCAGCAAGAAATTTTTCTTACACACCCTTAAATTTTCCTATTCTAAATCCTCATAAGATTATAATAAATATTTTCATATCTGTTATATGAAAAAAGGGCATGTCAAATTTATATTTTCATATATTTTAATTTAAGAAATGAATAGATAACAAATAACACGAATTAGTAATATAGTGGTCTAGTAATTATATGATAATAATATTAAGTAAAAATTAAATTAATAGCACTTAGTGTAAATTTCGTTGACACGTAAAATTTAGAGAAATTTAATAATATGTAATCTTTTTTCTAAATAATAGAGAAACTATTTTTTACAGTAATTATACAAGCAAAATCATTCCTAGCAATATAAATATATAATTGATGCAATTTAATATTAGCACAAAAAATTATATCCATATCTACCAGATTCTTACGCTTTATATCTCAATTCTTAAAGCAGTCATGCTATAATTTTTTAATGAAGAAGTGCTATTGTTCATATAAAACAATGTTAAAATCTTTGATTTGATGGATTCCCAACTCCTAACATTTGGTGCTATTTGATTTGATATAGATCATGATCTATCGGTAACCCAATTGGACATGGACGCTGGAGCTAAACTCTCACGATTTGATAGGAAAACTAAAACTTTAATAGAGTCTGGCAATGGTTTTGAAAAGCATGCATGCACACAAGCCTTCAATGCAAATTTGTTATTTTGGGATTGCTCATGAATCATGATTTTAATTTATACATTTATAATTTTACTTTTACCTTTAATTATTATGTATAAATCAATGTAGTCATATATAAATTAGATTATTTATATGATAATTGATTATTTAAACTTTAACAATTCAATTACTATATTCCTTGTTTATAACACTTTTTTTTTTTGGAAATTTTGTTTATAACACTTTTACTCTTTGACAATTCTCAACACCAATTTTAAATAAAATTTAAAACATTTTGTTGAATCAAACAAGTTCTAATTCGTAATTTTGGTAACAAGAAAACATGTTATTATTAATATTTGTATCTTAATAATATTAATAAGTTAATATGTGAAATATCGAATTCAATGGAAAGTGGTGCTATTTGATTTGATATAGATCATGATTTATTGGTACCCAATTGGACATGGACGCTGGAGCTAAAGTCTCACGATTTGATAACATAACTAAAACTTTAATTGTGAAAGCATGAGTTTGGCAATGGTTTTGAAAAGCATGCATGCACACCAACCTTCAATGTATATTTGTTATTTTGGGATTGCTCATGTATCATGATTTTAATTTATACATTTATAATTTTACTTTTACCTTTAACTATTATGTATAAATCAATGTGGTCATATATAAATTAGATTATTTATATGATAATTGATTATTTTAACTTTAATAATTCAATTAATATATGCCTTGTCTATAACACTTTTACTCTTTAGCAATTCTCAACACCAAATTTAAATAAAATTTAAAACATTTTATTGAATCAAATGAGGTTATAATTCATAATTTTGATAACAAGAAAACACGTTATTATTAATATTTTTATCTTAATAATATTAATAAGTTAATATGTGAAATATTAAATTCAATGGAAAGTGAAGTGAACAAAGAATCCAATTAAATCAATTGAGCCATCAAAGGATAAATAAAATAGATAAAATAGAGCACATATGCAACCTAAAGAGGATTTTAAAGAGATTCAAGTAAAGAACCAAGAATAATGAGTAATCAAGTGTATCAAGATTTATGACTTTCTTGGAACCTTACCTTACTCATTTCAATAAATTTGGGATTTAATCATCACGTGATCATTCACATATAAGTTATAATGCATAATTTTTTTCATAACCAAAAGAAAAAAAATATCTTTAAAAAAATTATTTATTTTTATGCAAATTTTAGAAATAGTTTTGAATCAAATTTTTATCAAAAGAGTGTCTCTTTATCCTTAGAAAAACTTTTAAAATTCAAAAAACTATTTTCAATTCCATTGATCAACTAATTTAGGTGACTGGTTGATGGATGTTAAGTTT
Organism: Erythroxylum guanchezii; assembly: GCA_025629825.1. Lineage (NCBI taxonomy): Eukaryota > Viridiplantae > Streptophyta > Magnoliopsida > Malpighiales > Erythroxylaceae > Erythroxylum > Erythroxylum guanchezii. The sequence continues at coordinate 35,835,217 of JAOTAX010000197.1, forward strand.
TTAGGTATATTAATTGACTTATATAGTAGTTGACTAATATCTTTTGATAACATGTACCTTGAGTTCGGGATTATATTAGTAAACTAACGTGATCTAATCGATTATCATTATCATCATCATTATACTCAGTTCAATCTCACACCAATGTAAGATTTAGGGAGGTTTGATAGTACACAAACTTATCCCTATAAAGTAGAGAGGCTGTTTTCGATAGACCCACATACAAATGTGACATGAAGAGTTTAAAAAAACTTCAAGTATGCGATGCAAGTTTAAAAGACAAAATAAGAATAATAATACTAATAATAATAATAAGACAAATAGGAATACAAATATTAAGAATACTACTACTACTACTACTACTACTAATAATAATAATAATAATAATAATAATAAGAATAATAATAAGAAAAGAATAAAAGTTTGCCCAATTGATCAAGTAGATGCCCAGTTGATCAATCAAATGCACTTTGCAGGAGAATCACACACAAATCAAATCTAACAATAATAACATAATCTCCTATGAAATCAATAAATTAGACAATCAAATTAAGGGCTCCTACGGGTCTCCACCTTTTATGCACTTATTAGACAAACCTGCAGAAAAAGAAAAAAAAATCTATCCAAACGGACATAATACAAGATGAGATGTTTTTTAACTGCTATTATTTGTTTCTAAAGACTATTTTAAGTTTTTGAGTATAAATAGACCATATGTGAATTATGGAGATTTCTTGGACATATTAGATAGTTATAAATGATTTAAGAGGTTAGAGAATGTATGTATATATGATCTAAGTTAAGCCTTTACTCATTATTATAAGTAAGAAAGGGATATTTTGAGTTGTTGAAATTATTGAAATTATTTGAGATACACATTGTTATAGTTCCTATTTATATTGAATAAGAATTATAAATGATTATTCTTTGTTCATGACAATTAAGATATTGTACAGAGTTTGTTCTTCACCTATTAAAAAAAGAAAATGGTAAATTTTTTAAGTAAAACTTTAAGAATAAACATAGGCCAATATTTATTTAAATGAATTTTATAAATCGATTTTATATCTTTTTTCTTATTATTTTTTCTTATTATTGTGATTGCTTTCTGATTATCACATATAAATTTAGCATAATCATTCGTTAGAATAAACATTTCGTTTTTATTAACTTCAAATTGAACGAAAAAGTGAATATACATAATTTATTCCTCTCTTACGTGCCATCCAACACTTCTATTATAACTCATTATGAGATTAACATATATATTTATATACATACGAATTTTAAAATGATTAAATATTTTAAACAAATTATAATTTGTAGAAATTTAAGAGAAAGTACTTTTAAAGTAAATTTCAGTAAAATTCATATTATTTATGGCATCAATTATAACTTTTTATTAATAATTAATAATTTTTCTTATCTTTTTAACTATTATGCATTTACTAATTATTTATGTACTCACTTTACTAAATACAATAACTTTATTTTTATTAATTTTACAATATTCTTATATAATATCAAATAGTTTATTATTTTAAATTATGCTTATATCAAAAAGTACTTATCTATTCCTAACATTTGTATTCACAATACTATTTCAACAATAGTCCAAATAGAGCATTTGTTATTTATATGTTTAACATGATAAAAAAAGAATAGTCAACCAACTACTTGCTGTGCTTTTTGGGAGGAAAATCCGGCTTCCGCTCCTTTCTCTTTGTCCGATTATATTCTAAAGGAACAAACAAAATGTTCAGAACAAAGTAGAGAAGACTTAGTGTTCAACATTCTATAACAAAAGTAAACTTGTGATGCTTAACTGTTCTCATTCAAGTCTGATAAGTATGCCATGGAAAATTAATGATTATCCTTATTAAAGAATATACGAAATTTGCAAAGATATGCAAAAGAATATGCTTGGAGTTAGGTCCAAGATCGGTGCCATTAATTTCCATATTTAAAACTCACGTAAGCAAGAAGATGTTTATACCAAGATATTTTCTTATTTACCAGTTACCATAATAATTGTCGACACTCAACAAGTAATCCAATTGTAAATTCGAGCTCAGTTGATCAAGCCGAAAACTTCTCCCCAGATTACCATCCTCCACCAACTCTTTTTTGTCATATTATATAATCATATTCTCATCCTTAATGTTGCAGGTGGTACTGTTTATAATATTTAATGCAACTTGTGTACACGATGATGTTATTCGATCACGAACAAAAGGAAATCTGGGTCCTCAGAACATTAAGATATAGATATCGAGGAGTCTAATAAGTATATTAGCAACAAACTTCTCTAGTTCTTTGTAGATGCTGGACATGTTTTAGTCTTGTTTTGTGTTTGTATGGTGAGGGACACAGAACTAGGGCTTCTCATGTTGCTGTAGGTATCCTTGGTTGGGGTTAGAAATTGTCACCTTTGGCAATTTCTTGATATACATAAATTTTTTATTTATTTATAAATCTTCTGAATTATCAAAAAAAAAAAAAAACAAACTTCTCTAGCTTTATGGTACTTTTTGAGTTGAAGTTCATATATAAAACTAATCATGATAAGAGACCTTATCCATGTTTCGTTTTCCAACTTGTGATAATGAAGAACCATCCACTGAGACAATGGGGTCCAAACAAGAAAAGTTTTTTTCGGCACAGTGATGAGTGAAACGACCTTTTGATCCACAATCCCAAATAAATTAAATTATCATGTTATTTAAAGCACAATTTTTGAATTGTACAAAAAATATAACTCTAGTCTCTAGCTAATATTCAAATATGCTTAGATAAGTATTATAAATAAATAAAGAAGAAATATTTTTTAGTTGTTTCCGGTGGACATTGCATTATTCAATGGTAGTTGCATATTATATGTTTATAAACTAAACCACGAGGACATTTAAGGTCCACTAGTTAAATAGACAGTCATAAAGTGTTATATGCACGTGACAAATGACTTGTAAGATGCCCTTTTATTTCACTTACATATTATATCTTATGCTTTCCTTCTATAGTGGGGGGGCACTGATATGTTTATCTAGCTCCTGTATCTTGTAAGATTTGCTAGTTTGTGGTTCCCAGATTATGCTTGTTTATCTAGAAACACGCACTAGGTATTGGTCCCATTAGGCAAAATACTTTTCAATAAGGAGAGACCATAACAATTCCACAAGTTTTGGAATTTGGGATTTCTTTTCAGCTTAAGACACCTAGACAGCGACAAAATATCACAAATAGCTCAGAAAATGGAACCCCACGACGGCCGCGTGACCAAAAAAGTTCGAATAAGAGAGAGGGAGGAAGATCCTTCACCAATCCAATCTCGCCCTTGCTATAGCGCTGCTGGAACCAGAAAACCATCAGATGAGGAGGGGGAAGATAAAGAATGGCCAGAAGAACAACCAGTTGTGTTTGAGGAGGGTGACATTGCCTTAGTGCAAGGAGAGTTTGGGAATGATATTGAACTCTCCAATACTTTCAAGGATCGACTGGATGAACAATGGGAAAGGGCAGTGGTGGTAAAACTATTAGGCCACCGCATCGGATACAAACTGCTAAGTAACAATTTGAAAATCATGTGGAAGCCTTCGAGACCTATGAAGATTATTGATCTTGATTATGACTATTTTCTCATTAAATTTGTTGAACAAGATGATTACTTAGATGCACTAACTAAAGGGCTTTGGGCAATAATGGGTCATGCACTTTCAGTGCAGCAATGGAACCCGAACTTTCATCCTTCTTCTGGCAGAATATCAAGGGTAGTTGTTTGGGTTAGATTTCCAGAGCTATCGCTCTCCCGCTATCATCCTCTAATCCTTAAAGCCTTGGGGAACCTGATTGGTCGTATAGTAAAAATCGATGACAACACTAATAAATCCGAAAGGGCAAGTTCGCGAGGGTGGCTGTTGATGTGGACATTACAATACCTTTGAGGTCGAGAGTGGAACTTGATGGCGAGGAAATAAAAGTTGCTTATGAAGGTCTACCTCAATTTTTTTTTCTCTTGTGGACTCGTGGGGCATGCCACTATTGATTGTCCGGCTAAACAACATATGGCTGTAGAAACAAATCACGGCAATGGAGATAAGAACTAGGAAATCCCTGTATGAGTAAAAGAAGCAGCGTCGACAGCTACTGCCTGGAAAGATGTGTACGGACCTTGGATCCAAGTGCAAAGGCGTAATTGACGTCTTACAGTCAAGGAAAATAATCAGGGAAGGGGATCAAATATTGAGAAAAATTAGGGGGGTTTGGGAGGATCACGCTACACCATCCTTTCTGACAACGAAATCCTTGGTAATTTAAACAACCGCCCTTTAAATGTGGAGAGCAACTAGCCTAATTTAGCTAATGATTGACAGGACCTGGGACAGATGCTAGCTGAAGCTAGGAGAGGAATGACCTTCTCGACCTAACAAAGTAATGGGCTAAATACAAAGGTCAATACATGTAGCAAAGGAAAGAATTTAACTCATAGGCCGAGTGCAAATATGGGTGGCAATATAGGCTTAGACAAGGAAAAGCAAGGCTCGTCTTCTCCAAGGAGGACCACGCTAGATAAGAGAGGCAATCATATAGTAGTTCAAATTCCCAGTCATTGGCAAGTTGTAACCAATGACAGCTCCTTTTCCTTACCAGTGGAGGATGAAATGGCCTGCTGTAACCATAACGATGTATTATAGGATTTGGCGGGCAATCATTTGATCACTACTAATAGTAGGTATGACTTACCACCCACAAGACCACCTGATCCAGGTTCCAACATGGACATGATAGTGGATGAATCTTCAGTTAATTCAGAGATAGATGTGGTACTAGAGACCCAGGGTATCAAGACTGATGCTATGAAGACAACAGACTTGATGCACACGTAGGCTTAAAAGCATTTTCATCTATATTAAACTCTATATTTTATGTCTATTCTTATTTGGAATTGCCAAGGGGCTAGAGGCAAAATCTTTAAGCCTATTTTGAAGAACTATGTCAAATTGCACAAGCCATTTATGGTAGTCCTCATGGAAACAAGGATTAGCGGTAGATGAGCAGATGAAGTTATTAGCAGATTGGGATTTGTGAACTCTTATCTAGTTAAAGCTCTAGGTTTCTCAAGGAGAATTTGGATTTTATGGAATACAAAAATAGACGTTAATATTCTTCTTGCACATCGTCAATTTGTACACATGAATATTGTGAAAGATGATATTTTTTTTATGTTCACTGCTGTGTATGCAAGTCCAAACTATTGTCTCCAAAAGCATCTCTGGAGATACCTAAAGCGCATTGCCCAGGTCACTTCGGCTCTATGGCTGCTAGGAGGTGATTTTAATGCTAAATTGGGAGAAATTGATAGGCGAGGTGGGGCTAGCACACGTTAGGTTATTAGCAGAGATTTTCAAGATTGTGTTTACATATGTAGGTTGCATGATCTCGGATTTTCTGGTCCAAGATTTATGTGGAGAAGGGGAAACAAGCTAGCAAGGTTAGACAGGGCTTTCTGCTCAACTACTTGGGAAGAAATGTTTCAAGACTCCAAATTTCTCCATTTACCTTTTCTTAAATCAGATCATCGCCCAATTGTGATCAGATTTGAGAAACCTTACAGTAATCAACAAAGACCTCATTCGTTTATCTTCCAAGTGGCTTGGATGTCTAACGTGAATTTTTCTACTTTTCTGAAAAGCCACTAGAGGAAGGACGTAAATGACTTCTGGGGTTATCTTTCTGATCTAGCCAAAAATCTGAGGGATTGGAACTGGGAAGTGTTTGGGAATATTTTTAAACGAAAAAATTTTCTTCTAGCAAGACTAGTTGGAATCCAAAATGTTATGGACCATGGCAGTTTTGAAAGTCTTCTCGATCTAGAAGAGTATCTACATACAAAATTGGAGAAGGTGCTATGTGAAGAAGAGTTATTTTGGCACCAGAAATCAAGATGTCAACGGTTGGCGTAAGGAGATTGAAATACAAAATTTTACCATTCAACCACCGTGGCGAAAAAAAGAAGACTAACCGTGGATCCTTTAAAGAATAACAGTGGCACCATAATTATTAATCCTGTCGTACTACGAAGTATGGCCAAGGATTTCTTTGAGTCACTTTATACTGTTAATGATGTTCATACTAGTCATTTCCCAATTAAGGGGGATTTCCCTCCCATCCCACGTTCAACTCTAGACACTCTCAATAAGCTAGTTTCATTTGACGAAGTCAAGAAAGCCATTTTCGGCATGAATCCTAGCAAAGCGCCTGGTTATGATAGTTTCCATGCTATATTCTTTCAAAAACAATGGGAGCTTATTGGGCTAGCAGTGATAGATTTCATTCAAAGAATCTTTAAACACGAAGTGTGGGAAGCAGATTTGAATAAAACCATTTTGGCGCTTATTCAAAAAATTTCCCCTCCGAGTTTTATTCATCAATTTCGTCCAATAAGCCTGTGTTCAGTAATTTATAAGGCAACCACTAAGATCATTTTTAACCATCTAAAGCCTTTACTAAATGATCTAGTTGGCCCAACATAGTGTAGCTTTATCCCAGGTCGCTTAATCTCGGATAACATAGGCATTGTTCAAGAAGTTATTCACTCCATGAGAAGGAAAAAAGGCAAAAAAAAAGGTTTTTTGGCTATTAAGGTGGATTTGGAGAAAGCGTACGACAGACTTAGCTGGGATTTCATTAAGGATACTCTTGTTGATGTTAGGTTGCCTGATTCTCTTGTTAGTCTTATTATGAAATGTGTATCCTCGGTGACCATGTAAGTTAACTGGAATGGAGGTCTTTGGGAGGCTTTTACTCCATCTTGATGCATCAGACAGGGCGACCCCCTATCTCCATACATTTTGTTCTTTGTATGGAGAGACTTGGTCACCTTATTACTCATGCAGTGGCTCAGAATAGATGGAATCCTATCCGGTTAGGAAGGAATGACCCTTGCTTATCTCATCTCTTTTTCGTAGACAATCTAATCCTTTTTTTCAGAAGCTTCCATTGAGCAAGCGCAAATTATTTTGGAGGTGTTAAAAGTCTTTTGCACTTCATCATGACAAAAGGTTGGTAAAGAAAGACCCGTTGTTTCTGCTCTAAAAATATTAATCATCCTGTGGCTCGATCAATCAGTAAGAGTTTGGGTTTTCAGCTTACGGATAACTTTAGGAAGTATCTCATTGTACCTCTTATTCATGAGAGATCTTCCAGAAGTTGCTATCAATATATCCTTGATAAAGTCCAGTAACATCTAACAGGATGGAGTGCTAAGCATCTTTCCCTAGCAGCTAGAGTAACTTTAACACAATCGGTTATCTCTGCTTTGCCTTTGTATACCATGCAGACCGTTTAACTTCCACATCAACTTTGTGATGATTTAGAGAAAATTACGCGAGATTTCTTGTGGGGTTTTAATGGCAACCAATAAAGTTTGAGTTTTGTTAGTTGGGATATTGTTTATAAACCTAAAGAAATTAGAGGATTGGGAGTGAGGAAAGCCGAGTGACTAATGATGTATTACTTTGCAAACTAGGTTGGAGCCTAATCTCCAAACCTAATGCCCTTTAGGTCAGAGTCCTTAGTGTAAAGTATGGTTTCTCCTACACAAATGTACCAACTAAAATTGATTCTAAAAGTTCTTCCATGGTTTGGAGAGGCATTGTTTCTATATGGTCTTATGTGCTTCAGGGTATGAAATGGATCTTTGGTAATGGTAAAGAAGCTCGTTTCTGGATAGACGAATGGGTAGCTGATTTTGGTCCCCTCATGTTTCACACAACCACACCTTTGTTGGATTCTGTTTTATTGCTTAAGGTAGTGGATTATGTTGACAATCATGGATGTTAGAAATGGGATAGTTTACAAGGCCTCCTTCCTTCGTCGGATTGCATGCATATTGCCAATATCCTTCCTCCGAGACTTACTTTTGGGAAAGTTATGAGGGTGTGGGGTGCTTCGAATAGTGGACTTTTTAGGACTGCTTCTGCATATTCCTTAATTGAGAGTTTTGCGTTAAAGGAAAGGAGTGGTCTTTGCAATTTGATTTGGAAATGGTTAGGTCCACAAAAGATCAAGGATTTTTTATGGCTTCTTTTTCATGAAAGCCTCTTGACAAACAAACAACGTGTTGCTCGACATCTCTCCTTGGATGTTGTCTATGCTACGTGTGGGATTTGTGAATGTTATTTGCATGCTATGCGTGACTGCCCTAGGGTCCAGCAAGTTTGGTTAATGTTTCCCCTAGTGGCATCATATGGAGAATTCTTCACAATGTCGAAATCAGATTGGCTAAGGAAGAATTTGCAGACCCATATGAAGATACATGGTTTTGATTGGTCTATCATTTTTGGCACTACTTGCTGGTTCCTTTGGTTTTGGCGAAATAAGAGTATTTTTGACATGGATTTTTCGTGACCTCTTAATCCTATGCAAATTATTCTTGATTATGTTGGGTGGATTTACAAGGCTAACAAAATGCATACTCGTGTTTTATTAGATCATCACCAGCAAGTGGAGAAACTTATTAGTTGGTCAACACCCCCTCACGAGTGGACTCGTGTTGGGTCCTGTTCCCGAAGCCCGGACACCGGTGCCGGACCCCGTTCCCGGAGCCCAACTATTCGGATCGGAAACACAATCGGAGAC
>JAOTAX010000197.1:35855823-35897527 GCA_025629825.1 Erythroxylum guanchezii
ACTCTACTTTACATTATTGTATTCAAAATTATTTTTAAGGGGAATAACTGAAAAAGATTACCACAATTCAACCCCCCTTCTTGTGTATTGTGATTGCGTTATTAATTTTGTGATTCACTTCAATACTTCCATGAAAATGAAAAAGAGGTAGGACGATCGAAGATCACCATTCCTAATGCCTTTGTGAGCTTTGAAAATGCATGATGGCTTAATATGAAAGTATAGAGTAGGAGATAGAAGTGATGAAACTGGTGATCTAAGAGATAAAAAGTTAAGGAAGTCCTATGGCTTAAAGAGAATCATAGATAAAACTCCAACTTAAGGGGTTAAATGCCTTAGTAAAGTCTATATTTAAGGCATAAATCTTAATGGATAACTTGGAGTTGTAACTTTTACAAAATTATTGAGAAAACATTGTGTTATCACCAATGTTCATACTAGGAATATAAGCACCTTGGCAAAAATTGATGAAATCAAGGAGAATACTCTTCAATTTGTTAACCAAAATTTGTGTAATCACTACATAGATTCCATTAAAACATGCAATAGATCTATAGTCATTCAAAGAAGTAGGATTGGCAATTTTAGGAACCAAACATAAGAAGATTTTGTTTAACTCAGTAAGAATTCTACCTTACTTGAAAAATTATAAGACAATATTGACTACCATAACTCTTATTTGATTCTAAGTGCATTGGAAAAACTTGACATTGTATCCATCAGTTTTAGGCACTTTTTCAAGTGAGAAGGAGAACAAAATGGCTTTAATCTCTTCAACAATGACCTCTTGTAGAAGTCTTTTAGATGCATCAATAGAAAGGGAACCCTTAAAGCATTTTTAAGCTCATTAGAAAAATAAGAAGTCACCTGGGGAGTACTTAACAATTCTTTAAAGTGGCTACGATCCAGATCCTTCTAATTATCTTGACTAAAGAATAAGTTTCCATTTAAACCCATCAATGTAAATATATTATTACAGTTCCTTCAGGCTTGAATTATCCTAAAGAAGAATCTTGTCTCCCTCCGTTAACCAACTAATCCTTGATTTTTACCTTATTTGATAATGATAAGCATTTAAAGCTTTAACACATTTCCTTAGTTCAATGGATTCCTGAGCTCTAAGAGTAATAAATATTGGATTAGTAGGTAGTATAGCTTGTCAATTGGTGAGGGCACTAAGTGCTTCGCTTTTCCTTCGAAGCATTGGATCCCTATTCATCCTTTGCAGCTTAATTAGCTCCATTCTAATAGCCTTAAGCTTAGAGAGATATTCCTAGCTTGGAAGCCTCTGACTTCACACTTGATTCCCTCAAATAAAGCATTATTGAAGGAGGGATGCCTAAGGAGTGAATTGAAGAATCTAAATGTAGCCTTCCTTTTGTCATCTTGAGGAAAACACTAAACATTGATTAGGGAATGGTCTGAAATGAGGTTATTGCCAAAATTAACATAGCTAAAAGGATATTTTGCTAAACATCTCAAATTCATCATACACCTATCCAACTTTTTCTATTGGAACCATTCTTCTGAATGTATGTTTGTCCAAGTATATAATATGCTAGAATAATTCAAACTAGTTATCTTTAGTCTTTTAGTGATTTGTAATAACTCCTCAAGGTTAGGATAGTGATTTCTCCTAACCGCTTAAGCTTTATATGGAGATACAATGCAATTGTAGTCTCTAGCTACAATCAATGGACAAGAGTTATTGTCTCCTAAAATCCTATGATCATCCCAAAGTTTCTTACTTTGAAACTCAAGATTAGAAGCGTAGATCATTGTGATATTGAGAGGATTCATTATAAGATTACCCAATAATTTATAGTGCAAATATTGGTCAAAGCATTTCCAGCATCTAAGCCCAAAGTAAGAAGGATTCAAAGAGATAATTATTTTAATGTTATAATAGAATTCATGATTGCTAATTGTCATCCACCTTTTATCAACAGAATTAAAGACCTTTTTGTAATAGGTTATGCTTGATTTTGATTACATTCAATCCAAAACAATGTGGCTTATTAATAAGAGAAGGTCCTTAAAATTAGATTGTTTAAAAGGGCTATCAAGGCCTCGTACATTCCAAAAGAGCAAATTCATGAAAGGGAAGAACAAGATCCCTTTATTATAGTTAGGATCATGAGCTAAAGATAAGCTAACACTACAAGGTTCAAGATCATAATTACTTTAAATAGGGATCGCAGATCTATGATTATTAATAGCTAGAGAATCAACTTTAGTGATATTGCCAATTTTTAGAGGAGTTCCCCTAAAGTTCACATAGATTTACCAAATTTACTAGAGATGTTCAGTTTACAAGATCCAATGATTGGTGGCTTAAAACTAATAGAATCAAGCTTTTGTGTAACTTTTTACCCAACGTTTGTGTCTTCAACTAAAGGCAAGCAGCATTCCTTTCTCGATTCAAACTCATCCGCTTGCTTTACTAGAGATGTTCAGTTTACCAGATCCAATGATAGGTGGCTTAAAACTAATAGAATCAGGCTTTTGTGTAACTTTTTACCTAACGTTTGTGTCTTCAACTAAAGGCAAGTAGCATCCCTTTCTCGATTCAAACTCATCCGCTTGCCAATTCTTAGTATAATACTCACTTTTGTAAATGATTGGTGTTAGAAACGTTTGTGTGTTCAACTAACACTGGTAAAGAAGAAGGAGTTAAGGTAGGATTTACTTTTGTTGCATTTTTCTCAATTTCCATCCTAGCGCTAGGTTCCTTTTCCTTAGCTTCCCAGATCTGCACTTGCTTTCTTTTTTTCGGGTTTTCAAACATAGGAAACCTTCAATGAGTTTTTATAAAGCCGATTATTCTGGTTCAATCTCATTGTCTTGATTAAGTGAAGGAGTTCAGTGCCCAACTCAACCTTTACACATACTCTAACATGACATATTCTCAAAAGATTAGTAGTGTTTTTGTCCAAACTAATAGGCCTGCCTAAAGCACCAGCAATATAGCTAATTCCTTCCCCAGATCAATATTCAAGTGATACAATGTGAATGGTTACCTAAATGAGGATTCTTGGAAGGCTTGTCTTATCCAGGGAGGTACATGTAGTCCATTTGGTAACAAAGAGAGGCCTTCAATAGATGTTTCAGGGTCCAAGCTCTTGGATCCTTTGGACGTTTTCAATATAAGCAAACTTGAAAATGAAGAGCCCATTTTCAATTATAAAGACCTTTTGAAGACCAAATTTCTTCCAGTTTGCTAGAACCCATTATTGAATTGAGGGGAAGGGAAGTCTTTTTTTTTTAAGAAACACCCTATTAAAGCAACACTCCTTTTCGTAGCTCCAATATGAAGAATTTCAATGGGAGGAAAGATATGAGAACCATGAGTAACAACTTGGACGTACTTCAACTGCCCAATGCCTTTAGTGTCTCCTACTAACCTACACCATGAAGTTTTATGTGATTTCTTTACCTTATCATCATTCTCTGTTACCAAAGGAAGAGATGAGGCTTTAGAGATTGTAGTTAGAGATGGCAATGGGTTGACCCATGGACCTAAATTTAGGTATTTTCAATAGGCTAATCCATAGGTCAAATTAGGCTTAGATCGATCTGAGATCCAACATTTTTATAGAAAACGACATCGTTCTGCTTAAAAGAGTTAAGTCTTGGGCAAGCCTAGACTTGAGTAGCTCAGATTCGGACTCAACTAAAAAAAATGTTATTTTATACTTTTAATTTTAAAAAAATTAGCGAGAGCGGCCTATGGGCTGACCTACTACCATCCCTAATTGTAGTGGGAGGAGAATGTTTGATGAAGGGATTAAGGAGGGTAAAAGCAAGGTGAGAGATCATAGGAGACAATGAGAAAGGAGGGTGGTTGGGAATATTGTTTCCCAAAATAGTAAAAAAAGACTAGCTAAGGGACGGGCGCGAAACAAGAAAAACAAAGGTCGATTACCACATAAGATGGGGGTTAATCAGGTTAAGATAAGTCGAGAAAGAGAGAGTGGTGACGCTAAAGAGAAGGGAGAGCAAAATGGTGAGCTTTCGTTTCTATTGTTAAATAACTATATTTGGATTATTATTTTCAGGAACTAAGTACATTTCATATAATAACTTATTGGTCTTTTCTCAACATGCAAGATGCTCGTTGTTTAAGTCTTTTAAAGTATTGATGCAAATTATAATATTGTTACAAAATGAAATTTGGCTCTTAAGAGTTTGATATGCCACGTCAACTAAAAAAATGCAAGCCTTTCAGGTTTCATTTGTCAGAATATGCACGTCAAACTCTATTCTGATTTGCATTAGAACCTAACTTGGACAGTTGGAACCTATGAGATTAGCCGGTGAACATGTTTTTTATCACCAGAATTTGCAGACTATTAATATTTTATTTTTAACCATAGAGTGTTGTTGAAATTAAGTATGTAGAGGGTATAATCGTGAGAATTTATTCAAGGTTGAAGTTTGAGAAGATCTTTTTTTATCTCCTGAAGCAACAGAAAAAGAACACAATAAAGTTGTTGCTCAAAAAGTTTCCGAAGAACATAAAAAGGAAAAGACAAGATGAGAATGATAACCTGCAAACACCTTTGACATATGTGATAATTTTGCAGCTATCTAAGGCTGTCATCATAGTGATGTCATCATAGTGGTGAGGTTCACGCCACAATCCGAGATATTTGGATTAAATGGGTCTTGTTCGTTATTATTTTGCTTTTCTTTATGTGCGAAAGTGGAGATGTGTTATCTCCTGAAAAGTAGGGCTTGATCTATTCTACGGCTTGATGGGACCAAACATTCATTTATATCTCAATAGAGACCTTTTTTCCTAGCGCATTGATTTATCATCACAAATCACGTTTTACATTTGCCACATGTTCTGCAGCTTGGATCCCATTCATTTGACAACGCGTTGGTTGACACTATTGCTAGTCTGCAGCAACTTGCATATGACATTTTTCATTAAACAATCAACATTTTGACAGTATTTTTAGTCTGCGGTGACTTGTACATGTCACTTTCATTGAAGAATCGAACATTTCAGAAGTAATTATAGTCACTGTGGTCCAGACAAAATTATTCTGCATATCATAGATTATCTGTGGGACACCTGGATATTTTACTCGTTATAAGCTAGATGATCAAAAAGATTACTAAAATGAATACTCTTACACCCTTTTTTATTTATTAATTATAACTGTGATCCTTAGAACTTGGAAAGCATGTATTTGGAGACAGACACTTGTTTTCTTACTAGAAATTAATAAAGCTTTAGCGAGACTTCTAAATTTTCTCTCCTCATGCTTCAAGAGAGGCTCACCTTCTTATTTTACTCCATTCTAGTTTGCTGCGGATTATGTAAATAGATAAACTACAACCCTCTTAGCGTCCACGAATTGCCAATCTGCAGAACACTATGTTAAGCAAAATATAGAAAAGTTGATTGTTTTGATCACGGGAACTCCAGTTTTGTACGCTTGAATGATAAAAACTCGTTGGTTTCATTTTGCGAAAGCTCGATAAATAGCTTTGTTCAAATTGGCAATTACAAGTTGAACAATGTTTAATTAATAAGTGATCGATGTGGGAACTGATTGCGTGAATCAAAAGAAAAGAAAAGAAAATAATTATAAGTTCAATAACTTCAGTGGACAGAATTAAAGTGCAAAACATATTTCTTCTCATGTTATAGAACAAAAACGCGTGCATGATCAAATATTGCATGATTGCGTCTTGTCATAGTTGCTATAATTACATTAAACTTTATACCAGTGTAAAAGGAATAATGCACGGTGAAGTGAGGAGATGATCAGAACGCAAACAGCTCTAAATTTGAGGGAAACTGAAAGAATTCAAGTGGAGAGTTAATGATTCTTAGATAGTTTGTCTATCGAAAAGCAAGTCTTGCACTAGAGGTTATGGAAGCTCCAATACCATTTGTAGACTTGGACACCATAGTTGAAGTCGACAATATAAGGAATTGACATCACACCAAAAAAAATGTGACGCAGATGAAATCATTAAGTTGGTCTTTTGGTAGGTGCTGAGTCTAAAATGGATTACTACTCAATGTAATTCTGACTTTGATGAACCTTTTTAGGTAGTGTTTAAATAGGCGCCGTTTTGGGCCGTTAGAACCAATATGACATGTTGCTTTCACTTGAAAGTTTGAACTTTATTCAGAACTTAAGATAGATATTACTCATAACTTCATCTTTTACATGCCAAAATGGCTAGTTGTTGTTAGTGGTTATATGGTGACCAAGTCGTACCATCTCAATCGTAAATGGAAAGTAGAGGCCAAAGGAGATGAAGGTTGTACATTTTGGTAACTGTAAGAGATAAGAAAACTGAATGATGATTTCTTATTTAGGTTGTTCCGTATATGTTCTGTATATATGCAAACTACTTCATCTATACAAACTACTGTTATCTAATTTCACTAACTACACAACTTTGTCTAATTACAGCAATTAACTAACTAACAAATTAATTACAGCTAACTAACTACTTCCTCCGATTCATAATAAGTGTCGTTTTAGAAGAATGCACATTTATTAAGAAAGTTAATGAAATGTCTGATATACCCTTATTAATTACATGTTAAAGTGCCTTGAAAATATAATCTGTGTAATTAAGAAGTGAGAGAAATTAAAGGTTAATTTTGGAAGTAAAATTATAAACATGCATACAAAGTCAAGAATGACACTTATTTTGAATAATTAAAATGTATCTAAAACGACACTTATTATGAATCGGAGGGAGTATCTTTCACACCCCCTCCCCCCAAGTTGGAGATGGATGAGGAATTAAGACCAACTTGACAATAAATCGATTGAATTGAGGAGCTGCTAATGATTTAGTAAAAACATCAGCAACTTGATTATTTGTTGAAACATATCGAGGAGTAATAAAATCTTCCTTAAACTTCTGGCGCACAATGTCGCAATCAATTTCGAAGTGCTTAGTCCATTCATGAAATACTGGATTAGCTGTGATATGAAAAGCCGACTGATTATCACACCAAAGATCAATCGGAAGTGAGATAATAACCCTGAAATTTTTGAGAAAATAAACCAACCATTGAAGTTCACATACAGCAGTACCCATACTTTGATATTCTGCTTCACAATTAGACCGTGAGACAGTATTTTGTTTCTTCTTTTTCCAACTGATCAAGGAATTCCCCAAAAACACACAATAACCACTCACAGATTTCCTAGAAATTGGGCAAGATGCCCAATCACTATCACAGTAAGCTGTCATTTGCAAACAACTATCATTATTATAAAACAAACCTCTGTCCTTGGTCCCAGCAAGAAACCGCAAGACATGTATAGCCCCCTCCCAATGAGCATGTGTTGGAGAAGCCACAAATTGACTAAGTTGTTGCACACTGAACGTGATGTCTAGTCTAGTCATATTCAGGTACAATAATCTACCAACCAACCTTCGGTACTTGTCAGCATCCTGAAACAGTGCACTCTTCTCATCAAACTTGTGATTCTAAGGCAATGGAGTAACAACAGCAGTAGAATCAACAAGACCACAATCAGCTAGAATATCCATTAAGTACTTCCTTTGAGAAATGAAGGTACCTTTAGGAGTTCTAGTAATTTCAATATCCAGAAAAAAAAAAAAAACTTAGCATTTCCCAGACCTTTAATAGTAAAGAGAGAGTGTAAAAATGGTTTTACAGCAATGATATCTTCTTCACAATTACCTCCAACTAACACATCATCAACATAAACTAAGAGAGCCATAAAGCCACTTTTAGTGGCCTTAGCGAGCAAACAATGGTCATTTACCGATTGAGAAAATCCATACTACAAAATCTAAATAGTAAACTCCAAATTCCACTCCCTAGAAGCTTGCTTCAAACGATACAAAGACTTCTTCAATCTACACACTTCTCCTTTACCAGCCTTTGTATAACCTTCTGGCGGAATCAAATAAACCTCTTCCTTGAGATATCCATGCAAGAAGGCATTATTAATAGCTAACTGATGAACATACCAGTTCTTTTTAGTTGTTAAAGCCAAAAATGTCCTTACCTTGACTAATTTAGCAACCGGTGAAAAGTTGTCAAAGAAATCAACCCCAGCAGTTTGATTATACCCCTTTGCTACCAATCTAGCTTTATACCGTTCCACAGTCCCATCGGAATGAAACTTGACCTTATAAACCCATTTTGATCTGATGGCTTTCTTTCCATGTGAAAGCTTAGTTATCTCCCATGTATGATTTTGTTCAAGAGCCAACAACTCCTTATTCATATCATCTACCCATTCTGTGTATTGGACAGCTTGACTAAAAGTCTGTGGTTCCACACTCCTGCTGACATTAGCCATAAAAGATGCATAACTTGGAGCAATCTCATAAGCATCATTAGAAATGCTGCAATTGACATAATCTTTGATCCAAATTGGTAATCTCCTTTGCCTTGAACTCATTCGGAGTTGTTGAGCAGGCATAAGTTCTCCATGTACATCTTCTACCACTTCTCCAACTATTTCTGGTTCATGGTCGGCATGTCCACCAGCCAAATCAGTGGAAACTGCATGAACAAGTCTATTCTCATCATCTTCTGCATTATCAACATGATCAGCAGAGTGAAGTGCCTCCAAGATGACATGAGCAGGATCCAACAAACTAAAATCTGAATCTAAAACATCAGAAATAGGATTGTTATATTTGTCAGGTTCAGCAAAAGGAAATACCCTTTTATAAAATATCACATCCTTTGAGCTAAACACCAAATGAGTATCCAAAACATAAACTCTATATACCTTCTGGCCAGGAGCACAGCCCACCATAACACATTTCTATGCTCTTGCCTCAAATTTACCTTTCTTTGGATTAGTGTTCGTGGCATAACAAAGACAACCAAACGTCTTCAATCGCTCATAATCTGGTACTTTGTGAAATAACACCTCAAAAGGAGTCTTCCAACCAAGAATAGAAGATGGTAATCTATTAATGATATAAGCAACAGTCAAGATTGCTTCCCCCCAAAACCATTTAGGCATTTTAGCTTGAAACATCAGTGCTCTAGCAACCTGCAGCAGATGCTTATACTTTCACTCCACCACTCCATTCTGATGTGGAGTATATGGGCATGTTCTTTGATGAATAATCCCCTTGTCAGCAAAGAAAACTTCACAAGTTTGATTAGCAAACTCTGTCCCATTGTCTGACTGCACCTTCTTGACTCTACTATCAAATTGGTTCTGCACCATAATAATAAAACCATGCAGAGCTTCAGGTACTTGAGACTTGTACTTTAACAAAATAGTCTAAGTCGCCAATACAAGTCGCCCTGTTAAAGTCATCGGCAATAGTTAAAACATAATGAAAAGAGGTAACACTTGCCTGTTTGTATGGTCCCCAGAGATCAACATGTAAAAGCTCTAGTGCTTATGTTGCACTTTTATCAGCTACTGGAAAAGGCAAACGATGTTGTTTTGCCAAGTGACATACATCACAAGGATCATTCAAGTCTTTAATATCAAGACAACCAATATGTTGTAACACCTTTAAAGAAGCATGCCCAAGTCGTGAATGCCAAAGTTCATCATTAGTATTTATTCGAGAAGTCATATAAGAATTAGAGAATACAAGGTTGGAGAAAAGAGCACTGTCAACTCTACTCATGGGTATATGGTTCACACAAGTTTTCAGATAGCTACAGATTACAAAAGAATCAAAAGAGTTGGATGTGAGTACATACAAGGTTCCCACTACAGCTCCCACAGCAATGATTTTAGTACTCTTCAGGTGCTGTATGAGACAATGTGAAGGAAAGAAAGTGAAATAAGAATCAGCACTATCAACAAGTTTCTGGACTGATAGTAAGTTGAACTTAAATGAAGGAAGGTATAAGCCATGTTCAAGAATGAGGTTGGGATGTAACACTACACGACTAGCATGAGTAGCTATCTGGGTCCTAGAATCAGGCAATTGAACAGGCACATTATATTTAAGTTGTCTTCTGTGTTTCATGATCGCACCATCACAACACATATGATTAGGTGCCCCTGTATCAATGATCCAAATGTTGCTGGTAGAAATACTTAATGCATGTAGTGCTATGTTTGTATAACCAGCATTACCTGTAAAAGCAAAATTTGAGAACTCCTTTCCTGCACCTCCAGTCATTAGCATCTTCCCGCTCACAAGTTTAGCCAATTCCTGTTGCATAATCTGCATCTGCATCATCAAATGCCCAAGTTCTCTACCTTCGGAAGTAGGTTGTGCATCAAATGGTGTCTTAGCAATTTCAGCAGCCATGTTAGCATTTGCTTTCTTAAATCTAGTACCTTTCTTCTTCTTCAACTCTTCATACCATTTAGGATACCCATAAAGCTTGAAACAAGTCTCCTTTGTGTGTTCTACATTGTGACAATGATCACACTACTTATCAGACTTCTTTCCAAAATCCTTCTTCCTACTACGAGCTTTATCGTCTCCTTTGGAACCAGAAGCCTTAGCAAGCAAAGCTATATCCAGATTTTCAGTAAAGAAATTCAGATTCACTGCTCTCTGACTTTCCACCCTCAAGACCATACTATAGGCTCGGTCAATATCAAGTGCTGGATCCAGATTTAAGATTTGACTCCTAACATTATCAAAAGTCCTGTTTAATCCCATAAGAAATTGTAGCAATTTGGACGCATCTACCCTCTCCTTAAGTTTTTCAGTCATTCTTGTACAGCAAGAACAACCAATACATCCACAACCAGGTAAAGACATGAGTCTGTCGAACTCATCCCAGCATTGATTGAGTTTACTAAAATATTGAGCAACCGAACTGTTACCTTGCTTAGTAGATAACATTTCCCGCTGCACTTGATACATTTGAGGTATATTACTAACCCCAAAACATTTCTCCAACAATTCCCACAGATGCTTACCGCTAGGTGAATAAACAAAGCTATCACCTAAATCCTTAGAGATGGAATTTCGAAGCCAAGACTTAATCATCGAGTCAACCTTCTTCCATTTCCTGTATCAATTTGGATCTGTGGGTGGTTCCAGTGTGTCGTTGATGAAACATAGCTTATCTTTGGCTTCAAGAGAAGTTTCGATGGCTATGCTCCAGCTGAAATAATTTGACCCAACCAATGGCGTAAGCACCAACGCCATCCCTAGATGATCAGAAGGTTGCAACAAATACGGATCATCATCCACAAGGATAGCATGTCGAGAACGAGTCTCTGCGTGATCGGCCATGGATGAGCTAGCTTTAATCAATCAAACAGAATTATCGACGTTGAAATCGCCTTCACCCTCTCGGAATCAAGAAATCGCCTTTTCGCCCCCTTGGAATCAAGAATCCTAATCTCATAATCAAGAACCCTAACCTGGCTTTGATACCATGTACATTTTGGTAACTGTAAGAGATAAGAAAACTGAATAATGATTTCTTATTCAGGTTGTTCTATATATGTTTTGTATATATACAAACTACTTCGACTATACAAACTACTGTTATCTAACTTCACTACCTATACAACTTTGTCTAATTACAGCTAACTGTATAATTAACGAACTAACAAATTAATTACAGCTAACTAATTATCTTTCACAAAGGTTCACACAGAACAGAACCCATCAAACAATTTGGGTGGCTCGTTGCGTTAAAGCTGACTATTTATGCAAATATTCTGGTCCGAGAACTTCAAAGATGGGCCTTCACTATGGAAATGGGTCAATAAGCTAAAGTCTCAATGTAGTGAAATGGAAGCTTGAAATTGGGCTGTTTATGACTGTCGAGGCACCACCCACCCCCGACTGAAAAGCGCTTGAAAGTTGAAATTGCTAGTTTGTTACTGCGAAGTGTTTATCATCTCAACTTCTTACGTAGGCAAGTCGCCGTAAAAACTGTTCAGTAACAAATTTGTTAATCTAAACAGTAAAATGTAAACATCGATCTACCATTTTACCTGAGTCACATGGAAACCGAGCTTACCGTCTCTGTTCTGTCCGCTCCATTTGGGACCACAATAAACTTGACACTGTTCTCAGAAGCAGCACAGTAACACCACCAATGTCTTTAGTCCGTACATTTGCAGACGTTGGCCTCTTTGCCTTCCATGTTGACCATTTCTGTACATTCTTGTGCTTTTATGCTCCAAATTGTATTTTTCACTTCCCTCCTGAGTCCTGGCCCTCAGTGTAAAAGATACAAAAAGAAAAAGGGGTTGGTGATCGTTGATTGGGACAGCTGGGCACCGGTTCCACAGCCGTCTATTTGGCTTCTCTCCAATTTTGAAAATTTTTAATGGACACCTTAATCCGGTCAGTATTGTACAAGCTTGTCATCATTATTGGCTAATTACGTTTTAACACTCGCATTAATAAAATGTCCAAACCTATCGGCGGAGATTTCGATATGAAGCAAGTTAGAATATATCCAGATAAGTCTTTGATCTTTCTTTTCAAGTTTTGATCTTGATCCAGAACTTGCATCATTGTGGAGTACTGCATCTACTATGGCAGCTACTACAGAATCACTCTTGAGAATTTCCCAGAAAGTCTTTGCCGAAAGTCAGAGTCTTGATTTGAAGAATCAAGTTTTTGGAAGATCAGTAATTGCCAGGGGTATTCCTTGCAATGGAAGGAAACAGAAGAGAAAGGTCAGGGTTGGTGTGCAAGCAGTTGCAGGGGCAGATTCTAAGGGTGTAAAGAAAAGTTATGATGTTAATTTAATGGCGGGTTTTGATGCGGTAGCCGAGAGAGAGTTGAGAGAAAAAGGGTTTATGGGGTTGAGGAGGACCAAGCTTGTGTGCACAATAGGTCCTGCATGTTGCTCGCTGGAGGATTTGGAGAGGCTGGCATTGGGAGGGATGAATGTGGCCAGGCTCAATATGTGCCACAACACAAGAGAGTGGCACCGTGATGTTATTAGAAAAATCAAGTGGTTAAATTTAGATAAGGGTTTCTGTGTTTCCTTGATGATCGACACTGAAAGTAGCCAGATTCATGTGGTGGATCATGGAGCTCCTTTCTCTCTTAAAGCAGAGGTATTTCGTGAGAACCAACCTCCTTTTCTTGGACCTTACTACATAGTATCTCTTAGGCCTTCAAACAAATTCGTGATAGCTGTTAAAAGTTGCGAGTTGGTTAATGAATTCTACATAAGAGCTGACAACTGTAACCCCATACTTGGTTTTTGATAATTACTTTTGATGTTGTGTTACGATGATCCATTCTCTGCAAAATCATAAAAGAAGGAACAAAAAGTAGTGGTTCTTAATAAATATTTGACCTCCTCGATGCATCAGGAAGGTTCAGTTTGGGTATTTACAGCTCAAAGATTTGAGGGTTCTCGTCCATTTACTGTTCGAGCAAACTATGAAGGGTTTTCCGAAGGTAGCATATCAATTGCTCACTAATTCAACATATTCATATTTCAGCATTCAGTGCATGAAAACTTACCATTCACAAACTATAATTCAATAATCTACAGGCATCATGGTGGGTGATGAACTTGTTATAGATGGTGGAATGGCAACCTTTGTAGTTGTTGAAAGGATGGGGAATGATTTACGATGTAAATGCATAGATCCTGGTCTACTTCTACCTCGGGCCAAATTGAGCTTTTGGAGAGATGGGAAGCTTTCCTATCAAGGTCTACCAACCCTATCAGATAAGGTTGAAATATGATAACTCTTGTTCACTCAACAATTTATTCGCCACGTCTTGATTTATTTTTAGCTTAAGAATCTCATTAAGCACGTACTCTCAACGGCAATGACACAGCTTGATCTCTTACTACCGTTTTCTTGGCTAGTCACAAAATTTCAGGACTTCACTTCAGGTTGTTTGACATAAAAACTGTAAAAGTAGCCCTTTTAAGGGTCTTAGAAAAAGCAAAAGAATGGAAGAGGACCACTTTTTACTATAATTGCTTTCTACTGAAGGTGTATAAGCTTTTCTTGATTTTGGGTTATATTGATTGGAATAAAGACATGACACAAATTAAATGTTAAGCCAATTAATAGCTTGACTACATAGTAACCTCTTTTTGATATCCAGTTCCCTCCTTTGATTCATTGGATTGAGTACAAAAGGAAGCACTCTAACTGAAGATCTTGATAGTAATATTTGCTTATCATGACACCCTGTAGTTTGTCCTTTGGATTATTTTACGGTATTGCTAATCCTAGCAATTGTATTATCACCCACAGGACTGGGAGGACATTGATTTTGGAGTTTCTGAAGGTGTTGATTTCATTGCCATGTCATTTGTAAATGATGCTGATTCTGTCAAGCATCTGAAGAATTATCTTTCAACCAAATCATCCAAGTAAGTGCAGCAGATATATTTCATATAGTTTTATTGACATCGAAACTGTTTATCCTTTTCTCAAGTACCCATGAATTTGATTGAACATCATGAGGCTCTTGAGTGGACTGGTTTCTCTTTCAGCTCTGTTACAAGTAGCCAGTAGCTTAAATTTTTTCTCTTAATAAAAGCAATGGCGTTAAGCATATCAACTGTCTGAAATAGGCATCACTCGTTATGCCTATACTAAGTTGCCAGCTATGTACATATGAAGTTGCTTTAGGTCTTAAACCTTTGGAGTTCTCTGCTGAATAAAACTGTAGACTGCCTCTGATAATGTCTGAAATTAAAACTTGAGATTTATGAAATTGTTGTCATTTACAGAGAGATAAGAGTACTGGCAAAGATAGAGACCTTGGAGTCTCTTCGGAAACTTGAAGAGATCATAGAAGCTTCTGATGGAATCATGGTGGCTCGTGGTGACCTAGGAGTGGAAGTTCCACTTGAACAGATACCAACAGTCCAAGAGGAAGTAACTCGTACATGCAGACAGCTGAACAAGCCTGTGATTATAGCTTCCCAACTTCTAGAGTCGATGGTTGAATATCCAACCCCAACACGAGCAGAGGTACACTGATAAACTAACCACTAAACTTCAAATAGTTGTTATCCATATCTCCCCACTGCCATCCCTACCTTAAGGCATGGATGTAATGACAGTTGGAAGATTATTGTTGTAATGACATTTTCTTTAACATGGAAAAGGTTGCAGATGTTTCTGAAGCAGTTCGGCAATATGCTGATGCAGTAATGTTGTCTGGTGAGTCGGCTATAGGATCTCATGGACAGAAAGCTCTTTCTGTTTTGAGGATGGTGAGCAGCCGAATGGAATCATGGAGCCGTGTGGAAAATCATCAAGTGGCTTTCCATCAATCTGAACTTGGCATTCCCTTGCCTGATCGTATTGCTGAAGAAATATGCAACTCTGCTGTTGAAATGGGTAACTTCAGTTTCCTTTGGTGCTAACCTTGCACATGATTGCAAATTGGGCTTTATAGGTAGTAATCTATCATCAAAAGAAAGTAGTTAGTGGTCTGAAAAAGATCAATAAATTCACGACTCAGTTATCAATTGCAACTCTTTTCATCCCCAGGCTTCTTCTCTTACTGGCATTGTAGAACTGATATAAGATGTAGACTTAAGCTCTTAGGTTAATATTAGTTTCTTATTCTCATTGGTATGCTCTGTCGGCAGCTAATAACATAGGCGTGGATGCCATCTTTGTCTATACGAAGCATGGAGAGATGGCAAGGCTTCTGTCTCGTAACCGTCCAAAACCTCCAATTTTTGCCTTCACGGATGAAAAAAACGTTCAAATGGCATTGAATTTGCAGTGGGGAGTTATTCCTATCCTCATTGATTTGTCCGATGACATGGAAGCCAACATTTCTAGAAGCATTGGTCTTGTCAAAACAAAGGGAATGGTTAAAGATGGAAATTCTGTCCTGATGGTCTCAGATTTGCCCCCAACTTGTGCAACATCAACTGTATTCCAATCAATCCAGGTTAAGAACATTGATTAAACGGCTCGCCTCTGATCTCTCCAATGATTTTAAATCTCTATGGTAACTGTTGAGAGAAGGTAATGCAGCTTGTGAAAACTACATCTCCTCAATAGATGATTTACGAGTAATGCCTATCTTGGGAGGTAGATTTGAACTTGCAATATTCTCTATAGAGAAGAGATGTAGTATCAGTGGATTGTCTCTGCTGCCATAAATTGTGCTTTATCCTAGTTGAGAAATGAACTTCTTTTGGTGTTACTCATAGTTGCAAATGTTAGATTTTTACCTCCATAATGGCATTCCACAAGTGAAGAATCGAAGCTGAAAAGATTTAATGTCTTACTGGAAGCTTTCTCGAGTGTTTTTGCTCAGCGAGGGCTTAACGAAATTGGAAAGTGCAAATAAGCAATGATTTCTCCTTATTATGTGAGGGGGACTGAACATGCAAGCCAAGTTAATTTAATCCAATCGAACGTAATACCAAAACTTTTTGAGTAGATCTTAAGCTGACTTGTTCCTGACGAAGAAACTACTCGACCTTATAACTGTTGAATGGTTAACTGAACTCTCTCAACCTGCAGGCATTGTCAGAATCACAAATGTTCCTGCAATTATGATACTGCAGGAACATCAGATGCGTACTCGTTAATTAAGCTCTGTTTGTTTGTGAAGAACTTGTTCCGTACCGTAAAGCAACCGAAACATTACAAGCAAGCCGACCTAAGCTGGTCCATCAAGTAAAAGACAGGGCAGGGGCCACTTTAGGCCTCAATATCCATGGCGTCTAGTGGAACGTGAGGCTTTTCTTTGTGCTCCGTAGGGTATACGCCCACCTTTCTCTCCATTAACCTAGTATATTACCTTAATAAGGACAAGCATGAAATCTTGTAGTTACCCAGAAAAACTAAAAAAGGACTAATGGTATAAGGCAAAAAGTCAACTTAATGATTGAAAATTTTTATTTGACGTTGAAAAATATTGATTTTTTTAATCTATATTTATTTTCACTTTAAGACTTAAGTTTTGTCTATTTGGCTAAAAATCAAGCTTTAGGTGTATGTCCTCAACAACTCTATAACTAACAAACTCTACTTTTGTTCTATTTTATTTATGTTTTTATTTTTTGTTCATATTTTTAAATTTAGTAAAAAAATTATTGTTGAAGTTTTTTGCTTTTGTTTGTTTTTTATTTTGGTTTCTTTTAGTTTTAAATATTTATAAAAATTACTTCTATGTTTTTTTCTATAATCTGATTTATTGTCAAGTAAATAAATATTATTTAATAATTTAATATTACATTATATTTAATTGAATAAAATTAATTACTATTAACTTTTCCTAGAAGCAAGATTTAAAAGAATTGTTGAATATAAAAAAAAACTTACTTGTCATTTACTTTAATTAATAACTTATTTAATCTTTGTCGCTAAATTAAATAAAATAAGTTTAAAATTTCTTCCAAATATATAAATTTTAAATAAAATTTTTATTTAATATTTAAAATAAATATTAATGTATAAATAAAATAATATTTTATAAAATATTTATTATCATATAATAAAACAATTTTTATTTATAATTTATTAACAAATACATGAAATTAAAATAAATTTAATTAATTAAAAATAAGTTATATTTAAATTTTATCTAAAATAATTATCAACAATAATAAAAAATAACTGTATTAACATCAATAATTAAACAAAACTAAAAATAAAAATAAAAACTAAAAACTAATTTAATCAATCAATGAACACTCTTGCTTTAAACGTTGTGGAGAAGGAAACACAAGTTCAATTACGTCACTCAACTCCACTTCTAGCCACAAAAACCAACTTGGGATACGCACAGTTCACCGCGCACATTAGCATATCATCTCAAATCTCACTAGGATACGTCTATTGTTGCCACCAGCTTCTAAGAGCTCTGGCAGCTACTTGTTTCTCTCATTTTCTCTGATACCAAACCGCAACAAATAAACCAACAATGGCCTCCCTACACATTCTGAAGTCGACCCTTTCTCCGTTTTCTGTGTCAGAACAAAGTTTTCGTGGCCGATCAGATTCCAGGAAAAGTTTTCTCAGGTTGAGAACTCATGGAAAGAGCTCCAGAGTATACTTGGAAAGGAAAAATCTTAGAGTTTGGTGTTCTGTACAAGACGACGATCCTAAAAGAAATGGCAAGTTCCGTATTTTTTAAAGGATTACTGTATTTGTTTGTGACATTAAGTTATAATTTTATGGTGTTCGTTTCAGTTGATGTATGTTCATGTTAGACGTGTATGATAATATTGGTTTTTAATTGGAAATTAGCAGAGTAATGACTTTAAAGCTTAGTTCTCTCATGAAAGTTTCAAACTTTGGATCATTGGATGGGATAGGAAAGTAGCGTAACTTACGTACTAGTTAGTGTTTGTGTTGACGACTCGGGATTCTTCTAAATTTGATTTCGATTAATTAATTAATTGAATGTTTAACGATGGATTAGTTGTTGATTCCAAGTTACTTAATAGAGCTTCAGTTTTTGGACTCGGGAATTTGATGGGTGATTTCATAAGTGGGTTATGTGCTATGTCAGGTCAGGAGCTTCCAGAATCGTTGTTTATGAAGGAGTTGAAGAGAAGAGGTTTGAATCCCACTTCATTACTTGAGGAAACCACCAGGAGCAATTATGGACTGGAAGATGAAATGAAACTAGGGGAAGAAGACGGAGGCTTTTCGAAAAGAAATGCGGTCTCAACTAATCAAAAAGAAATAGACCAAAATGTATTGAATCAAAGGGAGCGTTCTATGGCGTTGAACAGCGAAGGACTTGAGGTTTTCTTCAGTTGCCTTAATCATTTACTAACGTACCGCAAAAAACAGATACTTGGACTTTGGTTATGGTAGCAATTTTGAGAGGATCAGTTGCCTTGATCATTTACTAACGTACGGCAAAAAACAGATACTTGGACTTTGGTTATGGTAGCAATTTTGAGAGGATCTTCTGATCCGGTTATAGCATCTCTATCATCTTCTATTAAATCTTGAAGATGTGGATAAAATTAAATGACACAAGGTTGAAACACCGAAATTGAAACAGAAGATTTAATGTGAATTTTAAGTCTTCCAAACTAGTCTTAACTGTCAAACATATGGTTATTGCCAAATGGTCTTCTGGATTTTGAAGGGCGATTATGACATTGAGTTTTAATGTTCAATCTCTTACTCCTAATAGTTCTTTTTGCTCATTGATTACTTTCTTTAACTTTGATCAACTAATATTAAGTTGTCTATGAATTATCCCAAACTGGAAACCAAACTGGAAGTGGGGTCTATTTACATTTATGCAGATTATCATGGACTTGCAATTTTCATCTCTTCAGGGTTTAATTCCTCGAGCTAAACTTTTGCTCTCAATTGGAGGGACATTCTTCTTGGGATTTTGGCCACTGATACTCGTAACAGTGGCATTCTCTTCTGGTCTCTACTTTGTGAGTTATCTTATCATTCTTAAATGCATGGTGTTGCATACTTTTGAAGTTTTTCTATTCTTCTTTTAAGTTTTCCAAGGTTTTCTAAAATTCACAGAGTTAATTGTTTTCCAAGCCTACACACCTGATATCATTTTTATGTCAATCCTCATGAAAGCACTTGATGTAAAAGATTAACTAGCAACCTTTGTCGATTCTGCTTTGTTTCATTTGAGTTATTGTAGTCTGACACTGCTGTTGTTGATAAATACATCACTTTCTGGAGGTGGCCAAACAGTGAAGTGGACTGAAACTTTGAACGTGAAACTTCAACATGTATATGGTTTTGGAGTTGTTCTGTTGGGGCTCCATTTTGTTGAAGGGTCACCAACATAGTTCTGCAACCAAAAGTAGTAATGCATGGAATTCAGATCAAATTAGTTGATTCTTTGTTGAGTACTTGAGATTTAAACCATAATTGCAGCGGTAATGAGAGGAAATTAAGGTCTCAGATGAAAAATAGGGCAAGGGCAAGGGCAAGGGAGAAGGCTAGTTCTACTTCATCTGTTGTTTGACAGTTTCAGTTTGGATCAACTAATAGCCGAGTTTAGTTGTCTGTAGCATAATAATTGTTGAGGATATAACGAACTTGTTAACTACAGACTTAAACATGGCTTCTTGACTGTTGTAGTTATCCCTGGTGGCTAGTAAAGAACTAGACTTTGTGATCCTTGCTCTGTATTGGTTTCTGGCTTTATCTTTCACCTATGCTAACTAAGTTCCACTTGTCCAGTTGCTTCAGTTTTCAAGCAAGTGAATACCTTTAATTCCTGGTTGAAAGTTTATACTTTAGACAAGCTATAAATCTGGATCATACTTTCTGTGTTGTGATTCAAATAAATTTTTTTGCAATCTTATTCTGATGGCTTTAAGGTCTGTGTCTGGCAAGTATATATGGAGTTTAATTTGCAGGAGCAATTGAAGATTTATCTGTTTCTAAGTGTTGATTTAAATCATCACTTTATTGGATAAGCCTCTACCTCTTTGTGAATTTGATGATTATGAGTTAATGATTGGCTCTTAAGAACCATATTACAGGCTGATACTTCTGTTTTACCTTGTCTAGAAGAACCTCGATGTTTATGTCCTACCTTTGATTTTCTTTCCTTGTTTTTGTTTTCAGTATTTTGGATCAGCTTTTGTCCATGATGCTAGCAGCCGAAATGTGTCACCACCTCCATATATCGATCCCTATGCACTCCTGGAAGATGAAAGAATAGAATCTCAAGTAGCTCCCACATTGAAGTAAGGATCAAAACTACCTATATAAAGACTACGTCTAGAAAGTCGTTTACATGTATCAGTAACATACTTTCTTTACTCTGCCCATTTTTTTCTTATGTATATACTGGACCACTTAGTTTTAGCTGACAACTTATCTAAAATGATAAATATTCGGTTTCTATTTCTTTCGGATGTTGAATTCACGTGATATATTTAGTCATTTAACTAGTAGTGTTGAAGTCTTTCGGAAATTGAAGATTGTTGCTGCAATTTTTAAAGCTGATAAACCTTTGGTTCTGACTTCTGAGAGTTCGTGCAATGCTTGGAAATCAAATGATCAGCTTCTGGCAATTTTAATGTAGAAAAGGGACTCTAGTTGTTTACTCGTTTGAGGACCGTCTGTTCCAAGTTGGGGCAAAGTCGATTAACTAAAGCCTTGTTCATTTGTTTCCTAGTGATGAATAAGGCTGCATTTATCATCCTCTCTGGAGAAGGCATTTAGGAATGGAATCTAAGGTATTATATGTTGGTCAATAAGTCATTGAAGTATTTCGTTTTCCAAGTTAGAGTGGAGCATTTGAAGCACAGTAAGTCCTAGAAGTATTAGGAAATGTAATCTAGAAAAACTGAAAACATTAACATTTCAAAAGCACGATAACCGATGTAAGGAAAATTATTTTGTAGCACCTCCAGAACCAGAAGATTTTTCAAGTACTGATTATGGGACACAGAGTATCAGAGGGTTTTCATTGTACCTCGAGCGGCCACACAAATCCGAGATATCTAAGAGAACCCTTAATACTCTTCACCATCATCGTCTTCACCCTCATTTGATTCAGTACCAACTTCTTCATAGTCCTTCTCAAGGGCTGCGAGATCCTCACGAGCCTCAGAGAACTCTCCTTCCTCCATGCCCTCACCAACATACCAGTGCACAAATGCGCGCTTAGCATACATGAGATCAAACTTGTGATCTATGCGGGAGAACACCTCAGCAACACTGGTGGAGTTAGAGATCATGCAAACAGCTCTCTGCACCTTGGCCAAGTCGCCACCAGGAACAACGGTTGGTGGCTGGTAGTTGATACCACACTTGAACCCAGTTGGACACCAGTCAACAAACTGAATGGTGCGTTTAGTCTTGATGGTGGCAACGGCAGCATTAACATCTTTTGGCACAACATCACCACGGTACATCAGGCAACACGCCATGTACTTGCCATGCCGAGGATCACACTTGGCCATCATAGATGAGGGCTCAAAGGCGCTGTTGGTGATCTCAGCTACTGACAGCTGTTCATGGTAGGCTTTCTCTGCGGAGATCACTGGGGCATACGAGGAAAGCATGAAGTGGATTCTCGGATAGGGGACCAAGTTGGTCTGGAATTCAGTCACATCCACATTCAGGGCCCCATCAAACCTCAGTGAGGCCGTCAAGGAGGAAATTACCTGAAAAGTGCGGACGAGCTATTTAAAAATCTGGAATACTAAGAATCAACCACTTAAAAATCCAGAAGGCAGGCATTTACCTGAGAGACGAGCCTGTTAAGGTTGGTGTAGGTAGGCCTCTCAATGTCAAGAGAGCGTCTACAGATATCATAGATGGCCTCATTGTCAAGAAGCACGGCCACGTCAGTGTGTTCCAGGAGGGAGTGTGTGGAGAGGACACTGTTGTAGGGCTCAACAACAGATGTAGAAACCTGAGGAGAGGGATATACAGTGAAACCCAGCTTGGACTTCTTTCCATAATCAACGGACAAACGCTCTAAGAGAAGGGATCCAAGGCCAGAGCCAGTTCCACCACCAACGGCATTGAACACAAGGAACCCCTGGAGACCAGTGCAGTTGTCAGCAAGCTTCCTTATGCGATCCAAGCAGAGATCAACAATTTCTTTACCAACTGAGACACCAAAAGCAACCATTATCAGAATATCAAAATCAAAATTCAATGAACAACGGAAACCCAAAGCAGGTAATTACTGGTATAGTGGCCACGGGCAAAATTGTTGGCAGCATCTTCCTTGCCGCTGATAAGCTGTTCTGGGTGGAACAACTGACGGTAAGCTCCAGTCCTGACTTCATCAATGACATTGGGCTCAAGATCTACAAAGACGGCACGAGGAACATGCTTCCCTGCACCAGTTTCACTGAAAAAGGTGTTGAAAGCATCATCACCTCCGCCAACAGTCTTGTCACTTGGCATCTGTCCATCAGGCTGAAGAAGCAATAGATGCGAAGATTAAACAATCTAATTTAACAAAAGAAATGAACAAATAGAAATTGAAACTTGGTTCGAAATAAAACTTAAATACATCATATACAGTCCCTCAAATCTCCTTTCTTTGAGATAACAGAAGAAACATCTAATACAGATCCAAATAAAAACACAAAGCAAGGAACAATATTCAAGTTCCAAACTGTCTCACTATAATTAAAATTCCCATATGGGATTTGAAACACAATATCAGAAGCAAACAATCACAAGCACAGAACAACATTGCAAATGAAAGAAAACGAAAATGGACGCTTGCAAAGTGGATAAAAATCAAAACTAGAGTAAACCCACGTAGGAATGAACAAATCTAACAGAAAAGATGAAAACTTTGAAAGAGAAAGACAGCAAACCCGGATGCCATGCTCGAGGCAATAGAGTTCCCAGCAGGCATTGCCGACCTGGATACCAGCTTGACCAATGTGGATCGAAATGCACTCTCTCATTGTATTTTAAAGAAAAGCTAACAATAAAACCCGACAACAAACAACGTTAAAAAGTAATACAAATGAGAGAGATCTGTAAGGAAAACAGGAAGGCGTTTATCAAGACGCCTCCTTTCTTCTCTCTGGGTGGTGTATGTGTGTGGAGTGACCGAGCCTACCGGGCGCTTTTATAGGCACTGTTTGTTTAACCAGGGTTGGTTCAGACAATGCTTGTTCATGTGTTTGAAGCTCTTGAATACAATTGGTGCTTAGTTAGCAATGATTACTTCTTGGAAAAATTATTGCCGCTCGGGGCCAGACAGCTGAGGTGGGTGGCCGGTTGTCTTCGGTTTGGTGATTTCATTCATTCATAATCTTAATCTGTTAGATTGAATGGAGTCTTATTTGGTACTATTTTAAGGTTGATTGTGATAGGTTTCTTGTTTGGTTTCTCCAAATGTTTTTTTTCCCCATAAATAATTTAGTCATCGGATTAGGACTAAAATTTTCTTTTCCCCCTATAACGTAAGTATTATGATGCAACTCCTATATTTTAAAAAAATCAAAACCAACCCCAAAGTGCAGGTGAGTTGGTAAGAAATTCTCTTGACTTAAGTGAAGTCGCGGGTTCAAACCGCCTTCACGTATGCAGTCGTTTAAAACTTAAGGCCGGAACTTTGTCTCCCGTAAGGGACCTATCCGGCTCAAGCGAGGATTAGTCTTAGAGTGGATGGCTTAAAAATATTTTCCCATAATTAGGACCTTCCTAGAACATCTCGTGAGAAACAAAAAAAAATCAAAACTTACACAGATATGGTAAATAAGAAAGTATCATATGTTCTAAAGAAAACCTTGTTTTAAGTCAATAGTCTAATGCATTACATTATTGCATTTTTTAATCTCTTCTTCTTAATTTACATAGAAAGTATAGTAATAATTCCTGTGCACTTAATTTAATCTCTAAAAGCATACCTTATAATTTCTAACATAAAATGGATAGTTTTTAACAGAATAAGTATATTGATGCTATGTCGAAGAAACAGAAACATATGGAAGCAATCAAATTTAATGTGAAATCCAAATCATAAATATTAAATACTGATCTAAATAAGCGTAAACCAAGTTTTTTTTTTTATCAGAAAGATGAATACATGAAGCCTTAATTTACTAGTCAGGGGACGGACACTCTCGAGATATCCTCAAGCAGGATAGACAGACAACCCACAGGTGGGTTTTGAAACAGATGGATGCCTAATTTAAGAGAACTGACGTAGTTAGCTAGCCAATCCGCAGCTCTATTAACCTTACAGTATACAGGCCTAGCTTTCACAATCCATTCTCTGGCTATTAAGTTATAAATACCCAGGATCAGAGAATTATATTGAACTTGGTGATTAGCAGAGGATGATAAGATGTTGATAACTATCAACGAGTTCACATCTATTTCTACTCTTCAATACCTAAGATTCCATGCGAGTTGTAGTCCTGTGAATACCCCCCATAGTTCGGCGCAGACCATGGTGCAGAAGCCTATGTTATGCACAAAGCCACCTAGCCAAGTTCCCATATTGTCTCGAAGTATCCCTCTTGTTGAAGCCCGCGAGGAAGAATCTTTATATGCACCATCGGTATCAAGTCTTATCCATTCATATGGAGGATTTCTCCAACTAACAAGAATCTTTACTCGCATCCTTGAGCGCAACAAGGCTCTTCCGACCAATTCCTTAGCCTGTTTGGTCGATCCTACGTATTCAAACACTAGCTGATGGGGATTTGTTGGCCATGAGAAATGAGAGTAAAAAATGTTTTTGTTTCTCCAAAACCATAAGAACCAACAAGCCATACCAAATATTATCTACCAATGAACTCCTTGTATCTGCATGGTTTGTTTCAAATTATCTGATGTCCATCTGTTTATATCCACGTTGAAAAATTCATCGGAAATGACTAAGTCAGGAATCCTCTCTAGAAATTACGAGCTTTGCATCTGTCCCGGATTACATGCAACAAAGTTTCAGCTTCGCCACAGAACTGACAGGAAGGATTTGGGGTTAGTTGTCTGATGTATCGTTGATGGTTAGTGAGGAGCCTTCCATGAGCCATGAGCCACAGAAAAGCTTTGATCCTTTGCGGTCCTTCCCATTTCCATATTTTGTCCCAGTCTCCTGCTCTACTATTGCCGTCCTGTCCATCTATCAACTTGTATGCGAAAGTCGTGGAAAAGAGACCATTTGTAGAAGCTCCCTAAACCAACCGGTTAGGGCCCAAATGAGTGCTTGGAGGTAGTGTTCTTGCTATTGCCATGCAAGCTAATGTCGGGAGAATTGATTGAAATAAGTTCCAGCGTCATCCTCCATTATTATCCACAAACAATTTGACTGGTAGGTTGAACAAATTACTCGGAATAGGTTGCAACACCCGTTGCCTAAGTGTTCCAAGATCATGCACCCAAGCGTCTTCCCATAATTTAGTAATTTCGCCATTACTCACCACCCATTTTATTCTCAAAACTCACAATCGTTTGCTCTCCAAGCTATAGTACTGAGTTTGCCTCCTGCATGTTTCTAAATGTTTTCATAATGTTGAGTGTCCAGCCCTATTTTGAGGCTTTTGATGATCGTAAACTCTTTTATGATTCGTAGGAATGATGATCAAGT
The DNA here is from genome assembly GCA_025629825.1 of Erythroxylum guanchezii. NCBI lineage: Eukaryota > Viridiplantae > Streptophyta > Magnoliopsida > Malpighiales > Erythroxylaceae > Erythroxylum > Erythroxylum guanchezii. The sequence goes on from JAOTAX010000197.1 coordinate 35,881,741, forward strand.
AAAGACAAGATGGATGAAGCTTTTCTAGGGAGAGACACTGTTTGGATTTATTTTTTAATATATCCTATTTTTATTTTTGGCATTTTTAATTGGACATGGGGCTTTTCCTAATAACTTTTGTTGATGTGCCTAAATTGGTAATTAGGTATTCTGTTGTAAATGGAAAGTGGATTAGAATTGGAAGTAAATTCTTAATCAGCATATCTTTCGGATGTTGATTGCTTATCCAATATTATCCCTATTTGAAAAGGATTTGTCTAAGGCAATTTCAGAGAGGTTGCGTGAATAATGTGGATTTGGGGATATTGCTTCTATGGCTGACGTGGCATATTGGTGTAGGGCATCCTTATTCTGAATTGCGTATTGTTTGATGGTGTTGGTTTGTGAAAAACTGGGTGGAACTTTGCTGAACCTGCGGCTGCATTGTAGGCTTTTAATCTCTTGATTGAGTTGTCTTAGGTGAGGTGTTTTTCGTGCAGCAGTATAGGACCATCAGTTTTATCTTCAGCAAGCAATCCAATGGTGATATGTAGTTGATGTCGTTGCTGGATGATTTACGTGATTGATGTTTGAAGCATAAAGAAGACTTTGTCATAGATCAGTACACATACTGTTGGTGCTGCTACTTGGCTTCTTGGTGACAAATTTCAGAACTGGAATTATCGCATTCTTGATTTTATTTGTCTTTGTTTTTGAAGTAGAAATAGTTTGAAAAATCCTCTGACGAAGTTAACACGAGTCGGTCGTGTTATTAGGCGTGAAAATCTTTCACGGGTAGTTAGGTTGTGGGTTAGTTACATAGATTGAGTCGTACGGGGTTGATCAATCTTTGTAATTTTTGTGAACTACAGTGGAAGAAATTAATCTGGGTTAGGGCCCCGCAGACGTAGGCAAAGTGTGCCGAACTGCGTTACCAAACGTCGGTGTTTTTACTATCTTGCGTTTGTGTGATTTATAGTCTGCGAAATTATTAATCACTTTGGTGTTTCAGACACGACTGTGTACACGCCCATGTCCTTGACTTACATGGTCATATATATCAACCATGTAAGAACGCATGCCTGTGTAAAGTGACACACCTCTACAACTGAGATGGTCGTGTAGATCAACTATGTAAATCTCTAGAATCAAGTAAAGAAGGACGTGAAGAGCGAAAATATATGCAATCGTGTACACACATGTGTTCATGACATACACGACTGTGTGTGCGACCGTGTATTTCATTATAACTGTGTACATTTGCGAGTGAAGCAGTGCTGAAGAAATACAGTCAAATGTACACGATCATAGTGAGACGCACTGTGTACACTATGGAAAAAACCTATTTCGTGATATAAAAGAGAAAAATGTGTTGGTTTTGCATGAGAGTACGACCATAACTTCCAAAAGTGAGGAAAAATAGAAAGAGGACAAGTAATATTGTATTATCATCCTTATTGTTAATTGTTTTTGGGATTGGTTTGAGAGTTTGTTGATTGTTACATCAACTTTGATTTCAATCTTGAAACTTTGTAAGACAACTATTGTTGTGGGGTGAGAGATCAATCTTTGTAAATCCTTATTTAAATTTAGTGAATTTGCTTATTAGTTTGACCTGTGGTTTTTTCTATTCATTGGAGGGTTTTCACGTAAATTTTGGTATTTGTTTCATTGTTCAGTTTCTTGTTACATACTGATTTGCTGGTTAAAGTTGAAGAGTATTTTTGTTATCAATATTTGCTTGATCTTTTAGAGAGTTTTGTTATTATCTCCTAACAAGTGGTATCATAAACATCATGATGGAAGGTAGAAATAACTCTATAGTCAAATTGACGTCATCAAATTACTCTATTTGGAGGCCTATAATGGAGGACCTTTTGTATTACAATGATTATTTTGATCCTATTGATGTGGACAAAGGTGTGAAGAATGATGTTCCTTTAAAAAACTAAAAAGATGTCAAATAGAAAATGAGAAAAGATGAATAAAAAAACTCTGGGAACTATTAGACAATGGATTGATTTCAGTATATTCAACCATGTGTGTCAAGAAATGTATCCTTTTGAGCTGTGGAAAAAGCTAGTAGGACTCTATGAAAGAAAAACTGCCCATAACTAGGTCTCTCTGATTAAAAGGCTTGTGAACTTGAAGCTGAAATATGGAAAATCTGTATAGGAGCATCGAAGTGATTTCCAAGATATAATCAACAAGCTTGCTATAATGAAGATAATTCTTGATGGCGAGTTTCAAGCCTTATTCTTGTTGAGTTTGTTACTTGATAGCTAGGAGACGCTAGTGGTGACGATTAGCAACTCAATTCTTGAAGATGTGTTCTCTTTTGATGTAATCAAATATAATATTTTCAATGAAGAAATAAGAAAAAAGGAGATGAGAGTTGACAACATGCAGACTTTTGTGACATAAAACAAGGGAATGAACCAGAGCAAGGCTCCCAAAGAATGTGGCAAGTCTAATAATCAATTAATGTTTAGATGTGACAAAGACATAAAGAAATGTCACTGTGATAAGCCATGTCACATTAGAAGGTTCTATTATAAGTGAAAAAGGGATAAAAAAAAAAGCAAGATCATCAAAATGGTGAAGATGATAAGAATACAACTGCAACAACTTCAAGCATGGATGATGAGGTGTCCTTAGTTTATACAACAAGTGAATGCTTTCATGTTAGTAATTTGATTTTTGAGTGGTTGATTGACACGGGAACTTCTTATCATTATGTTCCAAAGATTGAGTACTTCTCAAATTACAAAAGTAAAGCCTTTAGGAGTGTAAATATGGAAAATCAAGTTTCGCCAAGATTGTCAATATGGGTGATATCTGGGTTCAAACAAACGTCAGATGCTTACTGACTTTAAGAGATGCACAACAAATCCTCGATCTAAGGAAAATCTATTATCGACTAATGTCTTAGAGCAAAAAATTTTTTAGCACACTTTCAAGGATAAAAAGTGGAAACTCCCTAAAGGAGCAATGACCGTTGCTCGAGGAGAGGAATGTTGTTCATTGTATAAGACACACTTAAAGGTATTTAGTGGTCAAGAAGTATACACAGCCAAAGAGAAAACTTCTCCAAATTTGTGGCATATACAATTGGGACATATGAGTGAGAAAGAATTAAAGTTGTTGGCTAGTAAATCACTTATCCTAGTTAAGAACATGCTTAGAGTTTGAAGATTACTATACATTGCATGGCATTAGATATGAAAAGACATAACCATGGATTCCATAGCATGATGGTGTTGTTGAGAGGATGAACGAAACAATTGTAGAGAAGGTTCGTTGCATACTCAGAATGTCTATGTTGCCAAAGACATTTTTGGGGTGAAGTCCCAATTGCAGTCTACTTAATTAATCAAGTTACCTCAGTTCCATTATATTTTAAGATTTCCAAGAGAGTGTGCACCGATAAAGATCCCACATATCATCATCTGAGAGTTTTTGACTGCAAGGTATTTAAATACATACCCAAGGATTAGAGAAAAAAGTTTGATTTAAAGGTGGTATCTTGCATCTTTGTTGGATATGGTGATGATTGGTTTGACTTCAGACTCTATGACCCAGAGAAGCAAAAGGTAGTAAGGAGTAGGGATGTGGTATTCCAAGAGTACGAGAGGTGCTAATCTTCTAAGAGGAGATAAGTCATCACTTAGTAGCTTATAATATGACATTGTTAATTCTTCACCAATTTCTTCCACTATTGAGTAGCTTATAGGTGAAGGAGATGAAGTATGTGATCAAGCACATGTTGATAATGAGTTATATAAGCCACATCTTGATAATGTTGAAGATGAAACATAGACGATGTTGGGACCCGATCTCGGAAACCAGCATTTATGGTATCAGAGCAAGAGTAGAAATGCTCTGGTTTAGATTGGTTTTTCGTAAGAGGTTGGATATCCAGATATGGGTTCCAACATTTATGGTATCAGAGCCCAGTAATATGATCTTACTTGGGCGTATGTGTATGTGAATGATTTGCATGAGTGATTGATAAGAGTATCTAAGGATTAAATTGAATTTGAAAAGAATTCTGTTCTTCCGATTTTTGATTCCGAATTCTGCTTTTCGCTTTCCGTTTTTTTCTGTTATCCTGTTGGGATCCAGTTCCTGAGATCGGATTCCAACATAGATGTATCAAAGCAAGTAAAGGTTTGGTTGAGAGTTGGGTTCCAGATTCGGGATCCAGCATTTATGGTATCAGAGCAAGAGTAGAATGCTCTGATTTAGATTGATTTTTCGTAAGAGGTTAGATATCCAGATATGGGTTCCAACAGACGATAATAAGTAGGGGGAACAACTAGATATAACAGCTAGTGATATACAACTTCGAGGGTTGACAAGGGAGAAAAGACCTTCTAGTGATAAGACCTTCTACAAAATATCCAAGTTTAGAATACCTATTGATGATTGCTGAGGGGGAGCTTGAGAATGTGTAAGAGATTGCATCTGGCAAAGATCTCTGGCTCGCAACTATGAAGGAAGAGATGAATTCTTTGAAGAAGATTTATATAGATATGAATGGATCTGATATGTTGACTAAAATTTTTCCTAGAAGTAAACATGAGCTATGTAGTAAGCTTGCCAGGATTCTCTTAAATAGATGATGGAGAATAACGTGTCTTCTCCATAATTGGGCTAGAGGAGGGGATTATTGATTGTTCAACCCTATTTTGAGGTTCTCGGTGATCATAGACACCTTTATGGTTCCTAAGGATGATGAAGAAGTGAAGTCAAGATGAATGAAACTCTTTTAGAGAGAGACATGGTTGTGTAAGGTGCTACATGCTGATGTCCTTGACTTACACAACTATCTGTATCAATTGTGCAAGAACACACACCTATATCTTAACTTACACGACCGTGTAGTTCAATCGTGTAAGTCTTTGAAACTATGTGAAGGAGGATGTAAAGAGCAAAGATATACATATTCGTGTACATTGCCCATGTTCATGATATACATGACTATTTATGTCAACCGTATATCTCATTGTGATTGTATATATCTACGAATGATGTGATCTTGAAGAGACAAAGTTGCTTACACGGTTGTGTATGTAACTATGTACGATATATAAAAACCTATTTTGTAATATAAAATAGATAAATAGATAAGTTTTGCGTGAAAGTACGACCATGACGTCCAAAAATGAGAAAAAGCAGAGAAAGGGAAAATAATGTTATTCTCATTCATTTTTATTATTTTTTATATTAGTTTAAGAGTTTGTTAATTGTTACATCAACTTTAGCTTCAATCTTAAAAATATACAACTTTTATTGTAGGTGAGAGATCAATATTTGTAAATCTTTATTTAAGTTTAGTTTGACTCTGCTCTACACTGAAAAATTTTCCACATAAATCCTAGTGTTTGTTTCATCGTTCAATTTTTTATTCTCATACTAATTTACTTATTGGTTGAAGATAAAGATTATTTTTATTTTAGATATTTGGTTGATCTTTTAGATAATTATATTATTATCTTCCAACACATAAGCCTGCATGTAACCTGGTTTATAAAAGAATTAGCACGTGTTGTGTTACCACCATTCCAGAACAGATCGGATGTCTGAATAGATATGACATGGGGTAACCTTGTACCCGTACATATGGTTTAAGATTTTCTACTTTCCCTATGAATATCAATTTAGAATTAACTTTGGGGAATTTGAATGTCTCCTTAGACTTCTGCCTTGGTTATTCCAAATTATTTACCAGTCAGTTCGTCAAGAAACTTCATTGAGGCAATATAGACAAGGCTGCTTACATTCTTGATTGTGATTGATCAAATCTTCTGCAGAGACACTTTTTTTTTTCTAGATCTCTTTACTGAACACTCAAGTTGCTGGCTGTGTGCCATTCCATGCGCGCTGGTCATCTTCGAGTTCATTCATCCTCACGCTACGGCTTCCTTGCAAATATGTTATCCCAGCCCAAACACCGCGAACAAGTAATATGCTCATGAATACTACACTTCCAAGGGTACAAACCACCTAAATTTGAAACAGAAATGTACCGATAAATGAGCAATAGCACAAAGTAACCAGAAGTAACCCATCGTAGACCACATTACTAAGATTCCCAACCTACAAAGTTTCTGTTTCTTAACGGACAGCAGATGGCAGCAATCATCTGCAATAGAATCTTTGGAATATAATGCCATAAGGCTTACAAATCACAGAACCATGCAACAGCCTACCATAGAAACATCTTAATACACATGATCTGAAACCTTGTTACCATACACAAGGCGACAACATTGATTCTTTACTAAACTGTTACAGGGCTTTCTTTGAAAACGATGGTTCTAACCTCTGGATCCTTCCATAAATTAATACACCAAAAGGGCAAAACTAAAATGATGGGTTTGTTTGGTTTGAAAGACTTAATATTAACTTACTCCAACATTTTATCAGTTTGGGAACAGACAGAAAAGATAACCAACACGATAAGTCAAATTACTTACCATGAGATCCAGGACTAACAAGTTTGGTTACCTTTCTGTCGCTTATTATAAATAGATTAGATGCTCTAATTAAGTGATAATTGATAACTGAATGATGAGTCACTCTCAGACAAATAAGGGAATATCTGCAGAAGGCTATTTTTACCTGATAATTATCTTAACTGTGATAGCAGTAATTGGTAACATGATAATAAGATGGTACAAAAACAAGCAAAATTGACAACATAATACTGTGGATCTTTATAAAGAAGATTTAGTCTTGCATACCATAAACAAAAGTACAGAAAATCAACAACATAAACAAACAAGAAGAACAACAGCATTGTCCTCTTGGCATTAGCATTAGCATCAGCATCAGCTTTTTTTTGGTGTAATAAAAGAACTTTCAACCACTTTGAATGTTGACAAATCACATCATTCAAGCGATTAAAGTACACATTTAGTGCTCTTTTTCAAGATATGAAAGGTTTGAAAACTAAGTGCAAACAGCACTATTTATTAATGCGTTTACTCTTCTTCTACTCTACTCTTGCTCTCTTGCTTAAGCATAAATTAATTTGTAATGTTAGCTTCATGCTTGTAGTGACAACACCCAACAGTTATGGGAGTAGTGCGACTTCTTCAACCATAAAACTGAGTTCCTATTGCATATGATAACACAGAAAATCTCAAAATCGGCATCTGCATGAGACTTCCAGACTTATTAAATCGCAAATGATAGAGATTACAATTTGATCTCATAGTGTAGACTACACACACTATCCAGCTACTGCTCCACAATACAATGTCAATAAGTGATTCCCAGTAAATTGATACTCCGACCAAGTTCAGCACATGCTATGCACTCATCTCCAATGACACATTTGCCTAATTTCCAAAAATCTAGTCAATTGTATCAATCCACCAGTGGTGTACGAGAATTTATAAACCATGAGGGAACACATAAGAAGGCTAGAACCCCACTAAACTAATGTGGTTGACAGAAGCAAAGGAAATATAGATATAGATCATAGATTAGCATTGAACTTCTCAGATCAGACTCGAAAAGGAGTGTTAACTTGAAGATGGACAAGTATAATATTGGAAAATATAGATCAGGTTCCCCCCATCCACAGTTATGATAATAACTCCTAAAGAGAAGCATAAGATAGATTCCTATCTTTATGGGGTTACAGAAAACTGTTACTATAGGTAATTAGAATCCTTTTTACACTGATAGGGAGAATGGCATTTGCCACATAAACAGAGCTGAAATAAATTATGAAGCATTACCTCAAGAAATGCTTTCGCAATCCACAACAACGTCAATATGAGCACCCCATTTACAGAAAAAGCCACCTACACCGAACAAACACAAAATTTGTTTTTTCAATCTGAAAAGAAACCAGAAAGGAAAAAGAAATTAACATCCTTTCCGCGATAGAACTACAATAAAGATGAAGTTTACCAGCTTTGTGGAGATGGAAGCGGGAAGAACAGAACGCACGGCCTTTCTGGCTCGTTTAGATATCTTCCTGAACATGTTTTGGACAAATCTAACCAGCAGATCCAAGCTCCTATCTTCCTCTTCCTCTTCTCCATCCTCATCCTCGTCATCCTCGTCATCAACGAAGTGGGAGTTGATCGAACGGCTCCAATTGCGAGGATCATCAACAAAGTCGTTACCTTCAGATGGAAAACCAGATGCCCTTCTTGAAGCTTGAAGAGGAAAGCGATTAAGAGGTGGTTTAAGAGAGTGCAAACTGGCATCCAGTTCAGAACATGAAACAAAAGCCCGAAGCGTTATATTGCTGTGATGGCGGCGGCGGTGGGGTTGACAGAAGGAAGAGAAAGCGGGAGGAGAGAGAGTGACACTAAAATACATGACAGCCACAGTTTTGCAACTGTTACCTGGCAATAACTGATAAAGTTTCGGACTTTCAGGTGATGTAAAAGTAATTGCAAGGTATTCCACAAAAAGGGTGGCCGGCCGGGAATTTGGTCAAGGCGGCGAATTGGAAGATAGGAAGAACAGACAGGTGGATAATTAAGCAGTCATACAACTGCGGTTTAACGTTTGTATTGAAACAGTTGTGGTCAGTTGTGTCACTGTGTCAGGTTGAAGATCGACAGAGAATCGTCGTTTTCTTAGGCGAAAAACATATTTTTAGTTCTCGAATTTATTGATGTTTTTTTAAGATATGATTCCTTTTATTTTAGTTCCGAACATTGTCAATTATTTCAGGTAAGAAATTTTGTTAACATCTTCCAAGTTCTAACAGAAATTTTCAAGGGAATTAAGATTTTTCCAAGTTAAATTAAACAAATGCCTGCCAATGGTTAAATTTTAGCAAACCACCCACCAAGCACTACTCTCGGCAGAATTTGTGCAAAATGGAAGAAAGAGAAATTTAGCTACTACAACAATCGCTAATCTTTTGAGTAGCTCAGATATTTCACTCGCTGTGAACATGGTTCCATGGGTAGGCAATCTCAGAAGGAATAGACACCAAACCAATTTGAACATTTCCCCTCATGTTCAACAATTAAAGCAGACCAGTTTGTAAAACTCTTTAACCAACCATGCCTCATTCATTCTCCAATTAAAGCCGGAAACGGCATAACATGGACATCATAATCACTTGAATTTTTCTATCCATCTGATATCCTAAATGATTCACAGTATAATATGACTTCTTACAACTACCTGAACATATTTTCTGAAAACTAGTATTATCTGAATACAAATAGCGTAGAAGCTAAAATATTTTCCAGGTGCCACTTACTGATAACTGTCGAACTTGATGAACAACACATAAAACTTGATGAACAACACATAAAAGGGCAAAAGGCTTTATTGTACTATGGGAAATATATGATAAAAGGACATATAAACTTGGTAAACTCGAAACCCACATAAACATTTAAAGTATTCTCAAACTGGTATTTCTCCCTAGCTGAAGATCTATCGATCACAAGCCAACAGTTAGCACGCCCACATAGTCTATCACAAAGTTCTTACAAAAGGTTTCACCTTCGGCGTCCAAGCATGAATAACATAGACTTGTAGACCCGATTAGGAGTTGAATCCACCCAAGTTACAATTGAGTGAAAAATTCCGGCGAGGTAGTGTCCGGGGAAATAATTGACCAGGCTGTCCAAAAGGAGATGGCAAACCAACCCCTGGGAAGAGATCATAATCTCCGCCGATCATAGGACCATGAATACCTAGTGGATAAGGGTCTCTTATGACCGGGACGTGATAGGGCCTATAAACTGGACGAAACATTTGCCGTGCATTGATATCCCTCTTCCTCTTCTTCTTGCTCTCCCAACATGAAGCATACCTTTCTTTCCAATCAATCATTCCCTCTGCTCCATTCCCAATACCAAACTCTTCTGCAACTTTCTTCTTCCATAAATCATTATTTGAGGACAAGTACCTCATCTCTGAACAAACACATCCCATCCTAGAAATGTCAATACCAGGAAGTGACTCCAGTATCTTGAGCTTCAGCTCAGTTGGAAGGCGAATCAAACATGCTGGCAGATCCAAACCAGCCTTCTCGCAAAGGTCTATCAACAATGGCAAAGCAAGCCCATCCTTCACAATTTTCCAGAACTCAAAAACTTCACTTTCAGGGTATGTTTTGGACAATACATCACCGTGGTTCACCCTATCTTTCTTATCACAATTTGCCCAAACCAAGTCTATGGTTGGTGCGAACCTGTATTCATTTAAGCAGACCCTATGCAACCCTGAGCTACCATTCGACAAAGATCCATAGACATTGAGAAACTGTCCCAACTTCTGAAACTTCAAAACAACTGACTCAGAAACATTGTTACCACCCAAAAGTTTAGGGAGTGTATACCAAAGTGTCAATGTAGAAGGCCTAGATGGCCATTCCTCTGGCAGGTGAAACCCCTCAACTTGCGCACCAGACACTGGATCAAACGCAGCGAAACCAGATTCCAAAAACACAGCATGAATTGCAATAACCAAGAGCTTGTGGTCACCGCCATAATTACCTAACTCTTCTCTCAACACCCTCCTCAAGAAATATGGCTCATAGAATCTAAAACCAGACCCAGCATCAATATCCATGCTCTCTACATCATCCAATCCTAGGGTTTCCGGGGTTTCTTCAATCTGGGTATTAGAAACCGTATCAGTAATTTCCGAGCCTTTACCTCCTACACATGAATGCCCAATTGCGGTTTCGTGTTTTTGAACCATATTTCCACCTAAAGAATCAGACTTTTGAAAACCCACGGATTGATCTGAAATGGGTTCTCGGCAATTACCTTCTCGTGCTTGTGCTTGACCAAACGAATTAGAACTCGAACTCACCCCTTCAAGAGAGGACGAAGAAACACCATCAGAGGTAAGAGAGAAGTAGATAAGGTCACCGGAGGTGATACCAAGAGACTTCAACGATTCTTCAGGAGATGAAGCAATGAGTTCGTCCTTTCTATTGAGAGAGAAGCGAAGCGATGTTGATAAAGGAAGTGGAGAAGACGAAGCCGATGAGATTGATAGAGCTAGGGTTTCGCCAAGTTGTCGAGTAGTGGCTGTATTGGGTACCTCTATTTTGTGAGTTTCTTTGGTCTCGAGAGATCTCAGTCTCAGCTTCATGGTTATGTGATTTCGCAGAGAGCAAGAACGCGTGGGATGTGATATATATTATGACTAGATTTTTTTTCTTTTAATTTTATTTGTATGGCCTTTCCTTCCAAGTTTAAGTGTAAAAAAACATTAGGTTTTGCTTCTCTCTCTTTTTCTATGAGTGTAAGTATTGGTCTTGCCGTTCATGTGCAAGGTGAGGTCTAGGTATTATTTTTACGTTGATTTCTCTTAGATTTTTGTTTTAGCTTCATGGATTCAGGGTTGCAAAGGCTCTCTATTCGGAAGAAAGAAGACAGCGAGTTCGCTGTTTCTCCAGAGGATTTTCAGACAGAAGACTTTGCTGCGGTTCTTAGGGATGCACGAGATAGGTTTGTGACTGCTATTTCAAGTTTTTTCCCTGCCCTGTTTGACCCAGTTCTTGCCGAAATTATGTCTATAAAGGAAGCTCTTTCTTGGCTAAAAAACCAACAGCTTGCCAAGGTTATTGTAGAGTCGGATTGTTTGGCAGCTGTCCAATCAATATTAGCTCCTTCGTCAAATCGGTCTGAGATTGAAATTTTGACCCTTGATTGTTTATCATTCAAGCGACATTTCCTTCACTTGTCCTTTCAATGGACGCGTAGGATTGCCAATAAGGCGGCTCATGCTTTAGCTAGGGTAGCCTTATTACATGCAAACCCACATCACTGGACTGATCGTCCTTCTTGTTTAGTCTCCATTTTAAATTCAGATTGTTCGGCTTCTGTTATTGTTGAGGGGGAAAGATTACTAGGTTTCGGGTGTATGAGGTAAGCCTGTTGGCTTAGGTTAGTTTTCTTTGCCTTCCTTGTCTTTGTCTGTTTTTTGCGCTAATGTTGATTTTATTAAAAAAAAAGTGTAAACTATCAATAAATTTACAGTGACAAATTCTGGTATGGTTAATGTTAATTTAAAAATATACATTATGCTACTGTTGATTTTTAAAAAATTAGAGTCAGTTTACAAATATCTTAATTATTGATTTACTTTATTCATTTTGGATTTATACACATTAAATATTCCTCCATAATATGATATCAAAATTATATATTTAGTAAGTCAAAATAGATAAACAAAGCATTATGTAAGACTAATGTATTGTAATAAATGTGAAATTAAACAATAAACATATATGAAAAACATTGATTCTTAATATACTTTCAATCATTTCAAAAGCGTGTCTTTTGCTAAAATTTGATACATGACAAATTATATGAAAATAGCTCTAGGCATTTTTCAAAGAATGACATTAATATTAACTTTTAAATGTGATAAATAAAGTATTATGCACAATTAATACCTATATGCATATATATTAAATGTGAACCAAATTAATACATATAAAAATTAATTTTAAAATTTAAAATTCGTGTATATTATATTGAATATCTTTTTATAATATAAATTTAAAGTTATACATTTAGTAACTCTAAATGTATAAATAAAGCATCATGTGATATTAATTCATACATATATATTTATTAGATGTTAAAAGAGTAAAAAACATAAACCTCCTATGAAGTTTAAAAAAGCTTGTAAAAATCTTATGGTATTTAAAATTTTCGAAAAAAAACTCTCTCTAAATTTTAGTTTCTTAGAACAACAACTTTTTTTAAACTTTGAATAAAAAATAATGACAAAACAAATTCAGTATGAATATTAAATATTGACTAATCAAATATTATTTAAGTGACAATTCAATATAATTCTTAAACTCGAAATGAACTAATTAAATCTAATTTAAATTAATAATTATTATAATTATATTAAATTAATAATTTAAGTCAAATTTAACTTGTTCAAGGCAAATTTAAAAGTGAAGTTGAGATACCATATTGGTGATATTTAATTAATTCATATTTGGTGTTCATATTATCTGTATTTCATCATTATTTTTGACATCTAAAAGTGAATTTTTTGGAGAACTAAAAATTAGGAGTTTCTTTTTCAAGAATTTTATAAAATTTCTTAAATTACATGAGAGATCTTTGTTTTTTATCCGACGTTAAAATATAACAAATACATATAAATAGTGACTTAAAATATGTATCTTTTATATTATATATGGGTTTAAAATTAGGGACTCTATATATATATATTTAAAAAAACGTAAAAACGATGTTATTTTTAACTTTACGATTGGGTCACGGGCTGGGCTGGGTTTGGCCGTGCTCGGCCTGACCTCGACCCTTGGCCCATATTAATAAAGTATCTAATAAGTAATTGGTTCAATTATCAACTTTAATTTTAAAAATAACAATTGATAAATATTAAATAATAATTTCAAGCATTAAAAAATCAAAATTTGTATTTATAATAAAATAATAAAAATTAAGAAAATACAAATAACAACATTGATTTATGTGTACTTTCTTCTTATTATTTATTTTTGTAGTCTTATTCTTTAAATCTGATAATAACAAAAGAGTGTTAGTCTGAATTAATCTAACTTGAAGTGAACAAGATGGATTTACATTTTTTTTTTAATTTTGAATATCAGACCAAGCTCGAATTCAGCTCAAACTTCTTTCACATTCAAAATGACGTTATTTTTTATACTAATCATTTTGCATATTAATGAATGATTATTTTCATACCTGTTAAATCCTGATGTGGTTCGAGTTTGGGCCGTATGCTTCATGCTCAATAGGGTTTTCGGTTGCTTAAAACTTGATTAGGTTCAAGTTTAGGCCTAACATGATAAGCTCGAGCAGACTTCAGGCTGGAAAGAAATTTTTGTACCAAGCTCAGGCATATACAGGGGTTGGCCCGACTTACCCAGTTGCCATCTCTGATTTTGCACCCTCTCTAACCCCTCTTATCTTTGATAAGTATAGTTTAAACTTCTAAACTATATTTGTCCAACTATCTTCTATTTTGCATCTTTTGTATATATTACCATAATAGGATCAAAAGACAATTATAGTGGAAACTTCCTGAAGAATTGAAACTTTCCTCCTTTGTTAAGTTATCAAATAACATATTATTTTCTTCTTTTGATTGTTTTTTTTTAGCATATCTTGTCTATGTTAAACATAATTAATTCAAGGAGGCATGCGAAGGAGTATAAAAGGCAACTACTATATAATTATAGTTGGAGACGTTGGGATATTTTCAGACTTGAGCTTCTTTTCCTACGACGTTAACTAAAACACTAACTATTGCAAATACTCCTGCAGCAGCCCATCAGATGCCATCAAAAACATCTTTGTTGCCATATTCTTATTGCTAAACACCAACTACAATTAGATTCTAAGTGTTCGAACATAGCTGTTGTGTCCTCTTTTACCACGATCAACGTATATTGATAAATGTTAGTTTATGCTCTACAATTAATGAGTCGGTTGTAATTTTTATGATATAATTATTTAAGACATTTTTTATCTTATGCATATTTATTATTAACTGATATATAAGATAAAGTTCATATGATAAATATATATTGTAAATAAAATTATGATGAAAACATAATTATGATATTTATGCTGTATTAAGTGTTATTTCTAAATTATTCCTAGTCATTGTTCTATTGAGATAGGATATTAATATAGCGAAAATACTAATACACATTACTTTTTTTTAATAAAAGAAGTAATTAATCTCATAGACTAAAGTATAAAGATATTTAAACAAATGTGTGGTGCTTGATATAGAACAAGCTCACTAAATTGACCCAATATGAGAATTCTATTTAAAACATTACTTATATATATCTATGAAATTTCTAATTATGGTGATTGTATAAATGATTATTTGACTTGAGGTCTTCATAGTATTTCATATAGGAATTGTTGTATTTTGATACTGCTTAGACTTATGTAAATCAATGGTAGCTCATTTGGTAGTTACTGGAAGTAATATGAGCTATATAGTTGTAATTAAGTGATTAATATAGGATTCATTACCTTAAAGTGATTAGGGAAAATTTTTTTTATTCTCAACTAATATTACTTCAGAAATTCTTGACTAAGGTGAAATAACACTTTAAGAATAATTTTTAAATGTCATTAATGGAATTAATTACTAAAGATAACATATTGAAATGATTGAACTTAAATAGAGTAGATGTTAATTATATACTTTATGTCAAATCGAAATATTGTATGATAAAAGAATTAAATTATATAAAAAAATTAGCACGAAAAAATTAGTTAAAACCACTGTGACATTCCTTACATTTAAGTGATCATGATGTGTTATTAGATACTAATATTAACTTATGGCTATAGATTTTTTAATTAAATAATTGAAAAAATTAAATGAGTTTAATTTATTTAATTTTAAATACAATTTATGATTATAATTTATATTCGTAGCCAATACTTTTAGGAATCTAATTAGCCACACTCAAAGAATGAGTAAGGATAGAAAAGACAATTTAATCAAATTAGACTTAATTGTAAATTTTAAAGAATTTTTGAAGGTTAAATAAGAACTATTATAAAATATTGGTTATTGTTTGCACTTAATTGATATTTAATTAGAATTAAATAAGGTGCTTGGTGCCTCCTTATGTGCGTCTGCGCTCTGCGTTCCTCTTGGTGCCTGTGTGATGCATGTGTTGCGTGCCTCCTCTGGTGGTGTGCCGACCAGGTGGGTCTCGCGTGGTTCTGTAGCTCCCCGTATGAAAATAAAACCTCCCAATTAAAACCTAGCATACCCTTCGTGCACTTTCTCCTTTTCTGCTTGCTGTTTTGGA
>JAOTAX010000197.1:35932138-35944559 GCA_025629825.1 Erythroxylum guanchezii
ATTTGGGTAGTCATAATGTCTTGCTAGAGGCCACTTATGACTTATGGGCCTTGAAGTGTGATCAAGCCCATTGCCAATATCAAATGAGCCTACAGGGTCGCAAACAGAGAGTGATGTGATCTGGGCTTATTCTCTTGGATCTAATTTATTAGGCATTGAATAAATATATGTGGAAATATTTATTGGGCTAGATTGAATTAAGTTATCGGGTTTTTATTATATGAGATATAATATGAGCTGAAACTTATTGGGCTTCAATAATTTTAATGGGTTTAGGATTATGATGTTCTTATTTGTAATAGGAATAGGGATTAGGTTTTCTTTATAAGAGTAGAGAAACTTATGTCTCATTAGAGATAAAAGATGAAAACCCTAGCCACCTAGACCTAGTTGTTTGTTCTTCTTCCGAGAGAAAAATTGTGCGGCGTTCAAAAGGATTTTTAGAACGTGCTAGCACACATTAACCGCTGCCTGGATCGTTCATCCTCGTGTGGATACCGGTAGAGGACATTCGCATATTACAATGTCTACAAATCTGAAAAAGAAACAAATACTAATCCGAGTCAAGAGGTAATTTCGTATGTGTTATAATTTTTTGTTATACTTCTTGTTGTGTAGTATGGTTCATTCCGCTGTATATTGTGAATATCCGGGCCATAGGTGATCCAACAATTAATTGCAAAAAAAGTTGCTGAAAACTGTACAAAACGAAGAGTAACAACTATTGACTTCAACTTATAAGTGCCAACTATTTCTCATATCCGGTGAAAGAGTACGTTGGACATTCTTTGCCATAATAGCTGCTCTGATCTAATTAATAATCTTATCTATTAACTGGTATTTCTCTTCTTCCTTGTGTGCAAAAATTCTACAATTTTGTTCCTTCCATATACACAAATTCTACAATTCTATTCCTTCCATATAATGCATAAATGGTAGTAGTAAAAGCAACTTTAAGAATTGTACCGTTGGTCATATTCTTTTTTTAACGACAAATGAACCTATTCAATGTTTGCTGTCAATCATACAAGAAGTTGCACAATCATATAAGCAGTTGTACATTGAGATTAGATGTAGAAACCTGCAAACCTGCTCCAGACTACCTTAGAGTACCTGCATAGAAAAAAGAGGAGGTCTTTATCTTCCCCTTCTAGCTTACGTAGAATATAAATAGTATCAACATTGTCATGCCGTTGACTTTTGGTCTTGAGCTCGTTTCTAATCACTAATCAAGTGATAATAGAGGCCTTTGGATCTAGAAAAGATCAAACCAAGGAACATAGGGAAGTCCGGTAATAAAAAGTTGATAGTAAGATTTGTTTGAAAATTGACCATTTGAGTTGAGAGTCCAAATGATTCATCAAGAGTGGATACATTAGTCAACTAGGGAAGGAGTTGCACAAGATTATCAAAACTTTGGATATGTCCTTTCTATTCACCATTGTAGATAAGAGATGAGACTTTAAGATTCAAAAGTATACGATTTCTTAAATGATTTAAGTTTGGAGTGAAAATAATGGGGCTAAAACTCAACTAGTTATCAAACTAAAATCATGTTTTTTCACCATTACCTATCTTATGCTTGATCTAAGGGTAGATAGTATTTCACAGTCTCATCTTTTGAATAAGAATCCAAGAGGCCTTCGTTCAAAAAGAGGTTTGCGAAAAGTTCGAGTCTTGAATGCGGTACTCACGTACCCATTTAATCTAAAGTACTTTCTGATCTGTGTAGAGTCTCCAGAGCCTTTTGCCTTTTGTCTTTGGCTCTGCCGAATGAATAATCAGTGAGTCTTCTTTCCTTTTTCTCTTAAAACCTCATACTCCATCTCAAAAATTCATATGTCTCTATACTACATAGCATTCAATAGGGTTATATCTCAAATCACTTCTTCCAAATAAGGTGAAACAGAAAACATATATAGCCGGGACAGAGGTATCATTTTTAGATATCTTCCATTATTGTATATTATAGACATGCATATTAAACAAAAAAAAATAATTATGATCTAATTCATATGATATGAAAATTGAATTCTTAATTTAATAACGCATATTTGTTGAAAATTATAATTGATGATATTTACCTTAAAACTGAAAAATATTTTAATTATTGATAATTTTTATATGGTTATGTTTAATGAAAGCTCTTAATAAAAGATTGTTAAATTTATGAGAGAAATATAAGAAAAGAGATTAAAATTGCTCATCTAAGTTGATTTTAATATAAGGGGAAGATTAGATTAAAAATAAAATACTATTCTTAAAGAAGATAATATATATTTAAGTATGTTCGATATTCTTTGTAAAATCAATTAATTACTTTTTTTAGTTTTTTCAATAAATATTAAACTTTTTTATATTAATTTTTTTTATATTTTCAATAATAACTTCTCGGCACTATATAAACTACTAACCTTTTCCATTTTATAATTAGCAATATCGAAATTTGTGCTAATTTATATGTATTCAATTAATCCATTACTTGGAGAAATTAAACGTAGGACGTTCATGTTCGACGTATAGCATTTACCAAGACAAAAACTTTGTACTGTAGCCTGACGATGATGATTCGGACATTAATGTTTAACTCCTCCTTCTATAGGCTTACCTAAAACAGTAAAAAAAAACTAGAAATTTAGAATAGTCTTTTCCGACTATTCACTCCACAATTTTAATATATATCACTAAAACAATAAAAATTTTTGAGGCAGATAGCTGATAAAGCTAAAATGACGTCCAACAAGCAAAATCCTCCGAGAAGACTCTTTCAGGGGGGCGAAGAAAGGTGCATTACCAACGAATCAAATCCTACGGTACCGATGCCGAAATCATCGACTCATCGGGTTACATGGACGCTTCCAATGTCAATTATCAAAAGAAAGACAGTTTTGATTGAGCGTTTAAGTTACCCCGTAATTCTAGAACATAATAACTTGTCAAGGAACGATGATGTCAAACTAATCAACAATTAATTATCACTAAGTAATTAAAATGATGATTAACCTCGTAGAGCTATATAAGCACATATAACAGATCGTTAAATTAACCTCGTAGAGCTAGTTTCTCCCCTCCAACTTTCCTGTTTCGTTGTCATTTCCAGAGAGCAAAGAACAAATTATGCCTCACAAGATCAGGACATATTGTCTCATAGCCTTCGTCATCTTCTCCATAACCGTTACCTATGCCATCCGACCGGTACCCGCCTTCTCGGAAGCAACTCTGACGGAAATTGAATATGGGGTGAGCTAATTTCATTAAGCAACATCATTAACTCTTTCATGGTTATGCCCATTTCGATAATACAAGCGTGTTTGTTCTTTCTTGAAGGATGTTGAGAAAGAAGAGCAGGTTCCAGTGGAAGAAAGTTGTGTCGGAGTCGGCGAAGATGAATGCTTGCTGAGAAGATCACTTACAGCTCATCTTGATTATGTTTATACCAAGAAACACGACCCGTGAACTCGGCAGATCTTCTTGCATCATTTTGCTTTCTAGCAGATTTTGATGTAAATGATATATTAATACCTTTTTTTTTTCTCCTGTAACTAAATAAATTATGTTAATTTAATATGGTATAATTATCATAAACAACTTTTCTATTTGTTAAGGATAAAGTTGCATAATCGGATCTTTTCAAACTTTACGTATGAGCGAGACCATTATTAAGTTGTTAGTTAATAGGATATAAGTAGATTTTGATGTGTACGTTGTACTAATATCCTTTTTTTTCTTGTAACTAAACAAACTATGTTCATTTAATAAGATATAAGTATTGGAACAGTTCTCTACTAATTAAGAATAAGATTGCGTATTATTAGATATAAGCAGATCTTGTATGGAGCAGATGTTGTTGTTGCTTAATAGAGTATAAATAATTTATCTTAAGGAGTGTAGGTGGC
Organism: Erythroxylum guanchezii; assembly: GCA_025629825.1. NCBI lineage: Eukaryota > Viridiplantae > Streptophyta > Magnoliopsida > Malpighiales > Erythroxylaceae > Erythroxylum > Erythroxylum guanchezii. Next base: position 35,936,035 of record JAOTAX010000197.1, read on the forward strand.
TATTGCATTTCCTTATTTTTTGACATTTTAATTTCTTTATAACTTTACTCTTTGTTGATTGCTTATGTCCGTTAGATTACTTAGATTTTTTGGTTGATATTGAATTAGTAAACTGAAAACTCATAAGCCAAGCATAGTCTATGATTTCACGAAGCTACTTGCTTGATTAGATTTTTTTGTTTTTTGGTTTGAAATTGTTCAGATTCTTCAGAAGCATCAATCCAGGTAACTTAGTATATATCCAATTTAAACTTAAGACAAAAGAAATCAAAATGTATGACGTAGGCTGAAGTTGATTCTTACATCATCTGAAACCATTTTCTTCTCTGTTGACGCAACTGCCGCTCTAGTCTTTCCAGAAATTCAGGACTGCAAGCCTTCAGGTCAAATAAATCGTAGAGCTTTCTACGTCTATAATTGACGTGCCTATGAATAAAATGTTATTATAAAGTTACATAAAAATAACTTAATGATCTTTGATTTCTGAGTGTTCACCGTTTCTACGTACTAAAAGTTGCCAAAACTATTCTTAAATTCTGTAGTTTTATATACCATGTGGTGCGCGCATCGTTGTTGACTAAAACAGTTCTCGTCACCACCAGCTTATCTACCATACGAAAAGATATGTATATACAAACACAAATATGTGCATACGAAAAATGAAGATCAAGTCCATAAGCTTTTGTTGGAGACATCAGATTATGGAGTCACACCTTGACACAATAGTTGGTAAAGCTTAGTTTAGACTCATTCCTTTTATTATACTTTTCTGAATGGTCTTGATTATATTCTTTGTTTAAATCTCAAGGAATGATCTTTCATTTCGTAAGAGTTAATGAAACCAAACCAACTATTATGGTAGACTCTTCTAATGCCATAACCACCTTGTTTACTTGGTAGGAACAAAATTAATTGATTGTTGACTTAGTGTATATATATGCTCGGAAGATGCAATGCTGCATGGAGCTTTCAAACTCAACGTCTGCCCATGGTAGAGTTTTACTTGGATGTTTTAGAATCCACGTCTTTCTAGTAGCCCGTATGTCTTAATCACAATCAACTCAACCTTTCGTACTTTTCTTTAAATAGATTAGTACAAGAGTTAATGAAATTTGGATTCAGACCTTGTAACACTTAACTTGTTCCAATATTATTTTTGCTTCAAAAGAATATTGTTTTATGTGTAAACTCAAAATGACATACAAAAACAGGATTAGAACAGATTAAATGATACAGAAAATCTGATGTTCTGAGTTTTACATTAACAAGATTTTGCTAACTCAGATGACATACTTTAATTGGTTATTATACGGTTTATTCGTAACATTAAGATGTGAACATGCCAAATATTATTGATCCAATATTTTGTGTTTGGCTCTGCCTAATGAATAATCAGTGAGTCTTCTTTCCTTTTTCTCTTAAAACCTCACACTCCGTCAAAAAAGTTGATAATCTCTTCACTACATAGCATTCAATAGGGTTATATGATCACATATCACTTCTTCCCAAATAAAGTGAAACAGAAAGCATAGCCGAGACAAAGGTTATCATTTTTAGCTATCTTCTATTATTGTATATTACAGACATGCACAGTAAACAAAATAATAATTACGGTCTAATTCAAATGATATGAGAATTACATTCTTAATTTAATAACGTAATATTTGTTTAAAATTATAATTGACGATATTTACTTTAAAATTGAAAATATTTTTAATTTAATTATTGATACTGTTAAGACACTACAATAGAGAAGGGCGTTGGCAACGAAGTAGAACGTCACTAAAAGAAACAAAATTGTCGCAAAAATTTGTTAGCGGTGAAAAAAATCGTCAAACAAATGATCACAAAAGCCTAGTAGAAAAAAAAAAGATCTGCGATGCTTTAAATGAATCGTCGCCTAAAAGATTTTGCCACGATCATTACTTCGTCGCTAATAAGAATAGACGATAGGAATTTTGGTAGGTAAAAGTAATTTGCTTCGTTAACTTAGGCATAGATAATAATTTTATAGATGATTTGCTTTCGTAGCAGAATATGTTTAGCTACAAAAAATTAAATCCTAGCTAAATATGATTACAGACGTTCTGGAAAACGTGAGTAAAAAGTTTTGGTGATAATTTTATATTAGTAACTAAAAAATTTTAGTGAGGAATATATTTTTTTTAATTTAACTTCCCTATTACCAATTTGATATTTAATTGTAGTTATTAACAACATTTTTAGTTCATGTTATTATTTTTAACATAGTTTGAATTATAATTTAGTCACATTTTATAGTTATTGTTAGTGACATATTGTTTAAATAATAATAAATAAAATAAAATAAAATATTTCATAATTAAAAAAGAAATGCACTTTATACAAAAGACATGTAATTAAATGTTAATTACAAAACTTAAGAAAAAATTTATCAACAAACTAAGACTCATCATCGTCACTACTACTAACATACTATGACCTAAGTATTAGCTTGACCATCTTTCTTAGCTTGGTTAACTCTCTTTCAATACGGTTTAGTTTTTGCTCATTACATTATAATTTTTCTTGAGTACAATCTAACTTTTCTTCATTATATTGTAATTGAGCCTTAAGCGACCAGTTCTCCTCTTGAAGCGTCGTTATATATGCTAGCCGTGACAATGATGAACCAATTGTCTTAAGGCCATGCCCAAGACCTTTAATATACCCTAATCTTGTACCAAGGACATAGTTGCAAATTTCATCCACATCGGGCTCATTCCTGTCAGACAATGATCTCTAAAACAACTCCTACATCTTATCCTACAATTTAAAATATAAAATCGAGATGTAATTCAAATATTATGACTTAGTATTACATAAATAAATAAACTTTTAAATTAAAATTTTTATACTTACATAATTATTTTGTGCCTCTTCAGACGTTCAGCCTTCACCTTCCTTGTAGTGCATTAGTTTGTACAGTGTGATCCTATCACACTCTTGTCCATGCAGTTGAGTTTAACTCTATTATATGAATTAAAAAAAATGGAACACAATAGATTATATTGTATTAACTAATAGAATAATAACTTCTAATCATTAAACTTACAAATTCTTGTCGTACGACAACAAATGATTTGGAGCTAGTGTTGTGAGGAGTTTTCTTTTTTACTTTGTTAGCCTTAGCTTTCTTACACTTTTCCTAAATAAAGAGAAGAAATAGTCATTAAATGCAAAAAAAAAATGTGGAAGGAAATATAAAGAGAAAGAAGACAAACTTGAACCTTCGTAGAGGCCCAATAATTACACATTTCACTCCAATTTTCTGGAGTCACTCATTCTGGAACATGTCTCCATCCCTCATTCAAAAGAAAATAATTTTAGTATTTATGAAGTTGATAATGATGATCCTTTTCCCTTTGTTTTTACAGTGAACTGATATAACTTGAAATTTCAAGGTTCTCGATATTGACGATTTTGAGCTTTATCTGTGAACAACACATATAAGTTAACTTACTCTTTAAATAAGTAAAACCCTAATGCATATAATAAAATGAATTAAACAATTACCAAAACTTTGTCCAAAGCATTATGTAGCAAGTTGTCTTCCTTTAACTACCTGGCATGCTGAAGGCATGACAATTCATTCCTAAAAACGACTCCCAACTCACTGGACAATATTGTTGATTGGATCTTATCAACAGGACGACGTTGCGTGGGGTCAATATACATAGACAAATTATTGTTCATTGCAACATTCATGCATTGCAACTCAGATCCTTTAGTGACACCTCGACTTTTTTTCCTTATGACGGTATTGGAACCTGACAACAAAAAAATAATGATAAGAAAAAACATATTAAACATGTAAATATATATTTGAGCATAACTGTAAATATAGGTGGTTAATAATAATATACCTGAGGATCCCTTAGCACTAGTTGAGGTAGACATAGGTTGTTGTTGACTGCTTTCATTAATAGGGTCAGATTGATTTGGTTGTTGTGGGGGAGGAACATCTTCGGTAGTTGCTACCCTTTTTCCCTTGTTTCTACTAGGTCCTATTATATTGAATATCTATAAATGAAATATCAACATAATGCATAATCTTTAATCAAACATCAACATTCCGCAGGAATATAAGTCAAACACAAGTAAAAAATAAACATTCAGCGTAAACATAAATCAAACACCAATATTCCGCATAAACATAAGTAAAACATCAACAATACGTATTGATTCATCCTGAATAAACATAAGTAAAACATCTACAACATAACTCAAATATGAACATAACATTTTAAACAATATAAACAATTTATTTACATTCAATCATCATTATCAAGATTTTGAAAATTATCATCATTAATTACATTAGGATTAGATTCTTCATCACTAATATATTCGGCCAAAGTATATATTCGGCCAAAGTATCATCATTTCATTTAATTCATCCTGATTATAGTCTTCATCTGTTTGATTGAAAAAATTGGCTTAGACTTCATCCAGTTATACTATGTTCGGATCAACATCTCTCCTATGGAATGATGATATATCTACATCTTCTATTCGAATGGCTTCATTATTGAACTCCAATCCAATCTCTTGAAAAACTTCATCTACATCCTTATTGAATTGACCATTATCCCTTTCACAAAAATCGAAGATATTTCGATGTTGAAACTTTTGAACAACCTTCTAATTGCTACCTAATACAATATCGTTGAGGTATAAAATTTGCTTCACTTGACTTGCAAGGGAAAAAGGATCATTATCATACTATGTCTTACTATCATTGATGCTAGTAATATTCCCGTTCACTTTCATGTTAGTAAGATTAAACCAATTGCACTTAAATAGAAAAAAATTCTTATCCTTGATTTAGTGCAACTCTATTATTTCATAGATGACACCGTAGAAGTTAATAAATTCGTCGTCATGACATCCCTCAACAATAACCCCACATTTTGATTTCTAAGTCGACTATCTCGATCTTGTATGTGAAATCTCACCCCATTAACAATGCAACCTGTATATTTTTTCTCATAAATATGAGGCCCACACGCCAAACTATATAATGCTATTGTCGCTTCTTGCACGTTATGGTTATGGAAGAGTATCATCTATATGACAAAATAAAATTAAAAGTTATTCTAATATAGAAATTGTCATATTTTCATAATATGTAATCAATATGTGACTCACTCGATTTCTAAACCATGATACAAACTTCAACTTATATCTTTCTTCAACATTAATAATCCATTTGCTGCGAATGTACTCTTTATGCTCTCTATTTAAAAAAGTAAATGACAATAAGGAAATGGGATTCAATGAACAAAATTCTAATATGATTGTTTGAATCAAAAGGAATATACATACTCAGTATATATATTGACTTTTTGGCAATTGTTCAAAATATACCAATGGGTGATCTGAAATTCGTCTTTAGTTCACTCCACATATTTACTCACACCAAGTGGCCTAACTTTTTGGGAGAAAATTGAGAACCCACCCTCTTCATCAAAATCAAAGTTATGTTATAGTTTATTAAATCTTGTCTCTATATCACTTAAGTATATTGAACAAAATGTCAAGCATTCATTTGATATATAATTCTCTATAATAGACCCTTCAGGTCGAGCTCTATTACGTACATAACGATTAAAAGAGCATAAAAACCTGAACAAAATATATAATATTTGGAATTGTTACTAAGAAATAACTTTGAGAAAAGTAAAAGTTAAAGCAAAATTACCTTTTAATCAAGAACATCCATCGAAATTGACTTGGTGCACAGAGTTTTTCTTTATATGGTAAATGAATTTCCAAATGAACCGTAACATCAAAAAACAATGGGGGGAATACTAGTTCAAGCTTACGTAGAATCAAAGTTATGTCTTTTTCCATCTTGTTAAGCTCTGTAACTTTAAGTGTCTTGCAATATAATTGCTTACAAAACTTTCACAATTGACCCAAGGTTATAGACACATTCTTTAGCAAACGCCTATGTATTCCAATAAGAAGTAATCGTTGCAAAAATATATGACAATCATGGCTTTTCAACCCTGATTTTTTTCCCTCTTTAACATTCACACAACGGCCTATATTTGATGTAAACCCATCAGGAAACTTCACTGATTGGAGAAACTGATAGAAAGATTGTTTCTCCCTTCTTGACATGTTGTAATAAGCAGGGGGCGTAATGTATGACCCATCATCTCTTCTTTTCAAATGCAAGTCTTTTCTAATATTCATGTCTTCCAAGTCAACTCTAGCCTTAATTGTGTCTTTCGATTTCCGATCAATTCCCATCACATTTCCTAAAATATTCTCACAAATATTTTCTTAATATGCATCACATCAAGATTATGCCTTAGCAGTAATTCCTTCTAATATGGCAAATTGAAAAATATTCTTTTTTTGTCCAATTGAATTCAATATAATTTCTCTTTCGCTTTCTATTATTTGGGTGTTTCCCAGGTGTAATGTCACCACAATGTGCTAGTTAGTAAACAATATCATCACCATACAACTGCAACAAAGCTTTACCCAATTTTGCTTTGCCATTAAACAATTTACTTCTTCGCCATCTATGCCCATGTTCCAAATAATGAAGATGGCCTATATAACATATTTTACTTTGTAGCCTCATTGAATAAGTTTGATGATTTAACACAGGACAAGCTACATACCATTTAGTGCTCCACCCAGACAAATTCCCATAAGTTGGGAAATCATTGATAGTCCACAAAATAGTGGCATGCATTCTAAATGTTTCACTTTAAACAACATCAAAAGTTTGTATTCCAAAATCCCATAGATCATTTAAGTCATCAATTAATGGTTACACATAGACATCGATATCCTTACCAGGAGCAGTAGGACCTGGAATAAGCAAAGACAATAACATAAAAGGCTCTTTCATACACTTCCATGGAGGTAAATTGTATATCACTAGAATAATTGGTCACATGATGTATGAAGTACTCATATTATTGAAAGGATTAAATCCATTTGAGACCAATCTAAGTCAAACATTACGACAATCCTGTGCAAACCATGGAAACTTTCTATCAAATTCTTTCCATGCCATTGAGTCTGCTGGATGACGCATAATATTATCATCAATGCGTTTCTCTTTATGCCACCTCATATCCATCACTGTGTTTTTTGACATAAAAAGTCTTTGTAGTCGTGATTTAATAGAAAAGTATTGAAGGATTTATTCGCTATCCTTTTCCCTCTTCCATTGTCCACTTGCCATCTTGATATACCACAAATCAGACACTCTTGAACATCTTTACTTTCCTTCTAAAATAGATCACAATCATCCTTACATGCATGAATTGAAATATATCCTAATCCAAGGTCCCTTAACAATTTCTTCGCATCATAGTAAGATTTCAACAATTTGTGACCAACAGGTATTGCGTCGTTAAGTAAGTTAATTAACATGTCAAAAGACTTGTTACTCCATTTATTATAGACCTTCAAATGTAACAACTTGACAATAAAAGATAGTTGTAAGAAATTTGAGCACCCTGGATATATAATTCTTCTTGAGCAACTTTCAATAACTTCCCAAAATTATCTTCAATTATACTACCAATTATGTTAGGCATACTTGTTTCATTCATAGTCTCCATATAATTCCCATAATCAGCTAACATCTCATCAATCCCATCATCACCATCATCATTAACATCACAATCATCTACATCATTATTGTTAATATCATCATAACTTGTACAATTGTACCACCACTTTTACTACAACTTGGTTCCTTACATTCACCATGTTAAAGCCATGGAATATAGAATTTATCTATGCCTTGGATTAGCAAGTGATTATATACCACATCTTGACTTTGAAAGTTGACATTTAAGCAATCGATGCAAGGATAATAAATATAACATTCATCACCCATTTGATGTTATATAAATTGCATAAATCTCTTAAGTCCTTCTACGTATTCAATGGACCATTTCTGATGAGACATCCAGCCTTTATGTATGTAGTTATACAATTAAAGAAGATAACTGAATTATTTAATGCATTTCTCGTTCAATTTTAGGTTACAATTAAAGTTAATATTAATTAAGGTACGCGGTGTTCTTTATACATGTGAATCGAGAAAGAGACTTCTCATTGTGGCTCCTAAGATTGCGAAAATTTTTACCGATAAGCCTCATTGGAGCTACATCATTCGTTTCCAACCTATATACCATCCAATGTTCTAAGAATATTGTAAACCAGTACACAAAACCAACACATCATTTGCATTAACTCAAAACCAGAACACTGTTAAGTCAAAATGGCTTTACGATTAATGATTTTGATGAAGAACAAATAATAAAGCAAAATGGAAAAGCAGACGGAAGGGAGCCAAATTGAAAAACAGACGGAAGCTGAAATGAAAAGCAGACGGAAGAAATATACAAAAACAGACGAAAGAAAGCAGACGGAAGAAGCAAAGCACGTCAGATGACGAATCAGTCTGAGTTAGTTACAGAACTTAACTGAATAACTGATTCTTGAAAGATCAAGAAACAAGAAGA
>JAOTAX010000197.1:35965485-35987587 GCA_025629825.1 Erythroxylum guanchezii
CTCTCTAACTCTCGACTTTTAATTTCTACTGTTTTATACAAGTATATAGAAGTTAATTGCAATACATTGTGATTTTTTACTTAATAAACGTTGAAAAAGCAAGTTTTCAGAAAATATAAAAGGGGATTGTATTCATAAAAAAGGATACACAATTCAACCCCCCTTCTTGTGCATTTTGTATATTGAACATAAAGTCTATACTAACGTATGATTTACTTCAGTAAGAACTGTAGATGAGAAATCTTTCTATAAAGCTTGGGAAAGATCAAACAGATTGAGCTTAATGTTTATGCAAACGACTGTTTTGAACAACATTAAGACGACTCTTCCCAACACTGAAGTTCCTAAAGAATTTATGAAATTTGTGGAAGAGCATTCCCAAACTCCTGATAAGTCACTTGCGAGGACATTAATGGCTAATTTGGCCACTACAAAGTTTAATGGTTCACGAAGCATGCATGAATATGTCATTGAAATGACAAATATAGCAGCAAGACTAAACATATTGGGAATGAATGTTGATGAATTTTTCCTAGTTCAATTTATTCTTAATTATTTTCCTCCTAAGCAGTATGGGCCATTTCAAAAGAATTATAATACTATAAAGGATAAGTGGAATGTGAATGAATTGGCTAGTATGCTTGTTCAAGAAGAGACAAGACTTAAGAATTAGGAGGCCTATACCATTAATTTGGTAGGTCATCAAGGAGCCAGAAAGAACCCCAAAAGTACTTATGACAAAGGTAAGGGCAAGCAAGGACCATTTAAAGTTAATGAATCCTTTAGTCAAGCTCATAAGAAGGAACATAAAAGTGATAGGTGCCATTTTTGCAAGAAACTTGGGCATTATCAGAAAGATTGCCTAAAAAGGTAAAGACTGGTTCAAAAAGAAAGGTAAGCTTAATGCTTTAGTATGTTTCGAGTCTAATTTGGCCGAAGTTCCTTATAATACTTAGTTGATTGATTTTGGTTGTACCACTCATGTTTTGAATACCTTGCAGGGATTCTTTACAACCCAAACCACAAAGCTAAATGAAAAGTTTATTTTGATAGGAAACCACGTCAAAGGTCCAGTTAAAGCCATAGGAACTTATCATTTAATTTTAGATACTGGACATCATTTAGATTTAGTACAGACACTTGATTCTGTTGGTTATACTTTCAAATTTGGGAATGGATGTTTTAATTTATTTAAAAACAATTGCCTTATTGGTTATGCTATTCTTTATGATGTCCGATACAAGTTAAATCTTGATAAATTTTTTACTGAAACCTTGCTAACCCTACATCATAATGTTGGTACTAAACATGGTTTAATTAATGAAAGTTCAGCTTTCTTGCGGCATAAATGTTTAGGTCATATTTCTAAAGAAAGAATACAAAGACTAGTAAAGAATGAAATTTTACCAGATTTGGACTTTACTGATTTTGGTGTGTGTGTGGATTGCATTAAGGGAAAGAAAACTAAACACACTAAGAAAGAAGCCATAAGAAGCAATATCAAAAGGTCCACATATATCAGTGTGTATAATTTCAAGAAGTTGTGTGCTTCTTGAAATTATACACACTAATATATGTGGACCTTTTGATGTTCCATCTTTTAGTGGAGAAAAGTATTTCATCACATTTACTGATGACTTTTCACATTATGGATATGTCTATTTATTGCATGAGAAGACTCAAGCAACAAATGCATTAGAGGTGTTTGTTCATAAGGTGGAAAGGTAATTAGATAGAAAGGTGAAAATTGTCAGATCTGACTAAGGTGGTGAATTTTATGGCAAATATAATGAGTCAGACAATGTCTAAGCCCATTTGCTAAAATTCTTGAAAAGCATGGTATATATGCTCAATACACAATGCTAGGTACACCACAACAAAATGATGCTACAGAAAGGCATAATCGTAGATTAATGGATATGGTTACGAGTATGTTAAGTAATTCGTCTTTAACCTTATCATTGTGGATGCATGCATTGAGGTCCATTGTTTACTTGTTAAATAGCGTTCCTAGTAAGGCAGTTCCAAAGACTCCTTTTGAACTGTGGACTGGAAGGAGGCCTAGTCTAAGGCACCTACTTGTTTGAGGATGCCCAGCGGAAGTAAGAGTTTATAATCCACATGAAAAGAAATTGGATGGAAGAACAATTAGTAGATTTTTATTGGTTATCTAGAAAAGTCTAAAGGGTATAGATTTTATTGTCTTAATCATACAATAAGAATTGTTGAAACTGGAAATGCTAGGTTCATCGAGAATGGTGAAACAAGTAGGAGTGTTGAAAGACCACGTAATGTAGTTATTGAAGAAATAAAAGTTCAAGTTCCCTTACCAACTTCTTCAATACATGTTATTCCTACAGTTGTAGAACGGTTTAACAATTTACAAGAGTAACAAATAGATGATCAAACACTTCATGAAGAGTCTGTGGTTAATGAACCTATTGAACTTGCAATTAATGTTCCAATTGTATAACAACCACAAGAAATAGCATTAAGAAGGTCTCAAAGACCTAGAAAACCAGTTGTTTCTAATGATTATGTGGCATATTTACAAGAGTCAAAATTTGACCTGGGAAATAAGGATGATCCAGTTTCATTTTCACAAGCCGTTGAAAGTATTAATTCTATTACATGGATTGATGTTATGAAAGAAGAGTTGAATTCTATTAAGCATAATAAAGTTTGGGATTTAGTCATATTGCCTGAAGGTTTTAAGAGAGTTGGATGTAAGTGAGTTCTTAAGACCAAACATGACTCTTATGGCAATATTGCAAGACATAAAGCTAGACTTGTTGCCAAAGGTTATACTTAGAAAGATGGCATTAATTATAAGGAGACCTTTTCACCTGTTTCAAGGAAGCTTTTATAACCAGTATGGCACTGGTGACTCATTATGATTTAGAGTTACATCAAATGAATGTGAGAACAGCCTTTTTTAACAATAATTTAAGGAATACGTGTATATGGATCAACCTGAAGGCTTTTCAATTAAAAGAAACGAAGACATGGTGTGTAAACTTAAGAAGTCGATATATGGACTTAAGCAAGCCTCCTAACAATGGTTTCTTAAGTTTAATGATAATATTACCTCTTTTGATTTAAAGAAAACATCATTGATCAGTGTATATATCTAAAAATCAGTGGAAGTAAGTTCATATTTTTGGTACTTTATATTGATGATATCTTGTTAGCTACTAATGATTGGTTTAATGCACAACACCAAGAAATTTCTCTTTGAGAATTTTGAAATGAAAGATATGGGATAAGCTAGTTATGTGATAGGAATTGAAATATTCCATGACAGGGTACTATTAGGCTTATCTCATAAAGCTTCTATTAGTAAGGTCTAGGAGAGATTTGGCATAAAAAATTGTTATGCAATTGAAGTTCCAATTTAGAAGAGAGACAAGTTTAGTCTTAATGAATGTCCAAAGAATGAATTGGAACATAAGCAAGTGACAAATATTCATTATGCATTAATTGTTGGAAGCCTAATGTATGCTCAAACTTACACCACACTAGACATTAACTTTGCTGTCAATATCCTGGGTAGGTATCTAAGTAATCTTGGATTGGATCACTGGAAAGTTGCAAAGAAAGTTTTGAGATATCTACAAGGTGCTCAAACTCATATGCTCATTTATAGGAGATTCAGTCATCTGGAAGTGATTGGATATTTAAATTCAGATTTTGCCGATTGCATTGATACCAGAAAGTTCAGTTTTAGCTACCTTTTCTTATTAGCTGGAGGGGTTATTTCTTGGAAAAGTGCGAAGTAGTCTATCATTGTTAAGTCCACTATAGAAGTTGAATTTGCAGCATGTTTTGAAGCTACAATTAAAGTTTTATGGTTGTGGAACTTTATTTCGAGACTTGGAGTTGTCGACAGTATTGTCAGGATGTTGAAAATTTATTGTGATAATTCTGTAGCAATCTTCTTTTCAAAGAACGACAAGTATTCTAAAGGTGCTAAACATATGGAATTATTTGTTAAAGAAGAAGTTCATAAACAAACAGTGTCAATTCAACATATCAGCACTAATTATATGATTGCAGATCCTTTGACGAAAGGATTGGCACAGAAATTATTTAAAGAATATGTTGAAAGAATGGGTATTATGAGATACCATTATTGAGATTTATGATGTTTGTATTTGACACTATGAGCTCATTTATGTTTATGATTATGTTAATCTTATTTTGTAGTATACATTTTTTTAATAAATGATGTTGATAGGATTTGTCTTTAACTAAGACATTATTGTTAGAGCATTAATGTGTTTCTTATTTATGGATCATATTGAATAAAGCGTTAATATTATATTATGTGGAAGGAATTATGTCGTTTGTTAAGATGTGAAACCGCTACGACTATTATAGTATCTTTTTTTATTATGATTTATGATATAGTCAACATTAAAGAATTTAGCAAAGTTTATGCGCATAATGTTTATTTATTATTAAACCATGATATAACGTTTTTAATTAATGAGCCAAGTGGGAGAATGTAAAACCTATATATATGTTTAATATGTGACTCATTAAATATTTATGGTTTTAATAATATTAAATGCTAAATTTTGATTGGTCAATTTAATTAAGACAAAATTTTATTTTAAACTTACCGTTTGATGGGAGCAGTTCACAGATATCTTTATTTTAATTTGAAACTAGTCCTCTCTCTCGCCCACACACTCCTCTATTTATTTTTTACCATCAGAAAGCAAGATTATTGTAGGAAAGAGAAGAGATATCAAGTTTCTCTATATCCAATCATTCATTAGGATTTTTTCTCCAATTTACAAACGAAGCAAAAGTCATAGATCAAGGTATGTACTTCATATTTTATATTTTGATGTAAAGCATAGAATTTTGAGATATGGAGTAAAGGATTATTGTGATTATGTTTATGTAGTAAATTATGCTTACAATAACTACTTGACTTAGGTGTAATCTTTCTTATCAATGATAGTTCATATGTAAACCCTTTATAGATAGTACTAAAGAAAGGAAGGTCAGTGATTATTCAAAATGACAAGAGGTCATAGAGTTATTTAGGTACAATTATTTCTTGGATGGGTATTTAGTGTATTTTCAAATTATAATTGAACTTAAGGATCAAGAAAAGGCTATGCTTACCTGTTTATATGGGACGTTCGCTTATCATATAATACCATTTGTATTATCCAATGCACCAATAAAACTTTAAAGATCTATGATGACAATCTTCGAGAGTATGATTCAAGAGTTAATAGAAGTATTTATGGATGAGTTTTTAATCTTTAATAATTTTTTATGACAAATGCCTCCATAATCTAGAGAAGTTGTAAAGATATGAGGAGACAAATTTGATACTAAATTAAGAAAAGTGTCGCTTCATAGTGTAAGAAGGTATAATGTTGGGACATAAAATTATGCTGTAACGAATTGAGGTAGGTAAGGTGAAGGTTGTAGCTTTTAAAAAGGTTATAGCCACATATATCGATAAAGGTAATTAGAAGCTCTTTAGGACATACTAGCTTCTATAAACGATTCATAAAGTATTTCTCTAAGATAACTTTTAGGACATCCTAGCTTGCTCTTGTTCAATATAGAGTTTAGGCATGTTTATTGGTTGCTCGCAAATTAAATACAAATCCCGTTGGCCTCGCTACTTCATCTTCACCTATCAATGTTCAAAACTAGATGTTGCAGAGTGTTACAGAGCATCCATGACAATCATTTTATGTCGAAGGAATTCGAAATCCATTTTCTGAATTAGTTCCCTCTTCGAGTGAGAGTGTTTACTTTTCGATAGTATAAACATTAAGATTTAATGTCACAGAGTTTCGTATTGTACAAAAAAAAAACATTTGGTTTAACACCTCTTAAAATTTTTTATTAATATATAAAAGTCTTAATTATATTAAATATTCATATTTTAATTTTAATAATTATGAGAATTAATCAATTTAAATACAATTTGGTATATTAAAACTATTATCTGATATATTAGAAAATAAATTGTGTATAATTTCCAAACTAACCTTCGAAATAGGTCAGGAGATTTTCTTTCACCAAATTATACTCTTTGAAGCTTATCGGATGTAAATATTGTTCCTCCCTACAAAAATTTCCTCTCTATCTTAAAATCACGTATTTTAATGAAGTTATGGTAATTGATTCTGATTTATATGATAGATGCGCCTCACCAGTGAAGCCATTTCAATCACTTGAGATCCTATCGTTTATAGATTTGCCTGGAGCCTTGCCTCGTCTCAGGGAGCTATATGAATAAATTTGTCCAATTTAAAAGGTGCTGCACCTAAACATCTTCCCTTTTTGGCAAAACTTGAGATTAATGAATGTCCTTAGCTTCAAAAGGTGCTTTATCTTTCATGATCTTTTTTTTCTCAGAGAATTGCCTATTAAAATTTGTCCTGATGTTGTATCCCTACCAGAAGGGCTGCAGCTCACTATAGTCTAAGGTCTGTGGAAGGGCTTCGTCAACTAACTTTCCTGGAAAGCTTGAATAAATTGTTGCCCTAGCTTGCAATCCTTGCCAAAGAGATTGGCGTCCTCCTTTTGTTCTCTACATATCGGGCATTGTCTTTTACTGAAATTTCACACATTCTTGTCATTGTGATTGACTGGGGCACGATGAGTAGTCTCTGTCCATTGACTCATTAAGCATTGGTATTTATTGGTAACAATTTCATCCCGAGTTTTTTTTTTTTCCCTTCTGTCCTGCTTCGTTAAGTTAATTTGGTTCTGTTCTTAAAATCGGACCGGATTGGTCGGTCCGACCGATCCGATCGGTGACCGGTCGGTGGTCCGGTCCGATTTATCCTTTAAAACTTGTTATCAATTGACCCGGTCTGAACCGGTTAAAACCGGTCAATTGACCGGTCCGACCGGTCCTGCAATTTTTTTTATATTTTTTTATAGTTTTTTGAAATTTTTTGAAATTTTTTGAATATTATATATAATTAAATATAATTATTGCATAATTATTATATCACACCGGTTCGACCGGTTTGAACCGGTTGAACCGGTCAAATCGATAATCAGTAAGGCCATCGGTTCGATGACCGGTCCGAGTTTTAGACCATTCTTTATTGTTAGTGTTCAAATGCTTCGTGATAAGCGCAGTTGACCTTGTGAAGGCACGTGTTTCTGTGAAACTATATTACGTCCCGCATCATGACTTGGTGGATACTTCCATCTCGCCAAAAGCAAGAAATATGGAGTGAAAAAAAAAATTTGAAGGCACAGCACCTCGATTGTCAAACCAAGTGGCTGCCTCCGAAAACAACATCGTTAAAAGGGCCCACATCAAACCTCCCCAAGATGACACCAAGCCTCGCCAGTACAGGATCCATCTCTTATCTCTACCACTCTCTCCCTTTTTCTATGCGTATGGATATGATTATTACATATACGTGTGTACTGTAAGCTAGCACACAAGCTCCCACATAGACGTAGGTTCATGGTTTGTTTTATTATAAGGTTTATGTTTTGTTTTATTTTGTTTTTCTTTTTTTTTGTAAAAGGAGAAGTATAATCATATTAAGCTACTAGGCGAGAAAAAGAAACCCCAGATATATCCTCCAAAAGGATAGTGAAGCAACCCACAGGCGGGTTGTGATACCAATAGATGCCGATATCTAAAGATCTGGCATGGTTAGCTAGCCAATCCGCAGTTCTATTCGCTTCACGGTAAAAACTACACTATGCAAACGGTGAGACTGCCACGTCAATTATGCGACGATCTCGAAAGGATTATTAGACGATTCCTTTGGGGGTCTACGGATGAGATTCGGAAAACTAGTTTACTGAATTGGGATTCCGTGTGCACGCCGAAGGAGGATGGTGGCTTAGGCCTCTGCAAAATCAGAGAAACTAATGATGCATTTCTGTGCAAACTTGGCTGGCAACTATTAACTCGGCCTGAGGCATTATAGGTACAGGTCTTAAGTGCTAAATACAAGTTTAACTACACCACTATCCCTACTCATCTTGTAGCTTCAGGCGGGTCAATGGTTTGGCGAGGAATAGCATCAGTCTGGGAGCATGTTTTGAAAGGATTGAAATGGGTGGTGGGTAATCGAGACCAGACACAGTTTTGGTGTGACGCATGGGTACATGATTTTGGGCCGCTTCATGCCAGGGCACTTCGGCCTATTCCAGCCCATTTACTTCATAAACCAGTCCGGGAGTTTGTGGATACCCGAGGAGGATGGGACTGGAGCTTGTTCCAAGGTTTCCTCCCATCTGAGATTTTTATGGCGATTGCTGGTATTCTACCTCCAAGCCCTCATTATGGTCCAGACCGTATATATTGGGGCGTTTCACCGACAGGCACCTTTTCCATCCGTTCAGCCTACAGTTTGATCACTAGATAGCTTTGCAATCATCGCAACAGTTTCTAGGACAAGATTTGGAAATGGGATGGTCCACCAAAAATTCGTGCATTCCTATGGCTGCTGGCTCGTGACAAACTTCCCTCCAATCAACAACGAACTCGAAGGCATCTAGCCACGGATCCTTCATGCTTACATTGTGAGGAAGTGGAATCGATATTACATATAGTTCGCAACGGATGTCGAGCTCGGCAATTCTGGCGAGCTGTTCCTAGTAACATTATCTCTGATGCGTTCTTCCAGACGGATAAGAATCAATGGTTGCTGGATAACCTGCGCCCGTATCAGATGATACACGGGTTTGATTGGTCGGTATTCTTTGGCACCGCCTGCTGGTTCCTGTGAACTTGGCGTAACAAATCAATTTTTGAACCTCCTTTTTTCTGGCCGAGTAATCCTCAGATAGTAGTTACTCAGTATGTACATTCGATCTTTCATGCCAAATTGCTGGTGGAACGTGCTATCCTGTGTCCACAACCTCGGGAGGAGGTTCTTGTTGGCTGGAGTAGCCCTCCTCAGGGATGGGTTCGTCTTAACACTGATGGTACATTTCGCGCGTCGACTTCAAGGGCTACTACAGGTGGTATTCTCAGGAACAATACAAGGCCTGGCTAGGGGGCTTTGCACATAATATTGGTTACTATACTTCAGTTAGTGGCAGAGCTTGTTGAAATTTGCAGATTCGGAGATACACAATTGAGAGTGTAGGTAGCTTCAATTTCCAATTGCCAGATCAAATGATTTTTATCTGTGGATCGTGTGTTTACAATTTCTTTTCATATCATACTTCCCGTCCAAAAAAATTATGTTGATGAAACCTACAGCGGCTTTCAAACCCAGGCCTATCGAAATTGCTTTTATGTAGTTAGGTCAAAGTACTTGCTAAAGTTATGTAGTCAAATTTTCACATGAAACAACCATCTTCGCTTCTTTAGACTCTTATTTGTTAAATGTAATAAGTTGGAGACAGGACAAAGTCCGACAGAGCATGCAGTGGGAACAAATTTTTAGATATAGACTTTAGTTGGGATAAAATAAAATTTCTCTAAATTTATATCAAATTTTCTTTTCTTTTTTTTTTTTTGACTTTTCGCTGGGCCAGAAGTAACTCGGCTCTTAACTACTATGAGAATTTGCTTGACTATAATGTATTTGACCCAACCTACCAATAGGTTTAAAGTTTTTGTATATTAGTTCATTGTTTGAGCTAACTTTGTACTACCAAATTCATAAACGATTGTTACCCGTCACGATTATTCTCTGGCTTGAGTGAAAATTGGTGAATTCTAAAGTTGACTTGTCGTCTTTATCTACTTGCCAGTGTCAAATTCGTCAACCAGCGCTTGTTAATCCGATATCTAGGAACCATTACATGGTTTTTTACATTTTGGTTATTCGAGTTTCAAGCAAGACAATATCTGGTTACCAGGAATCGTTTCTATTAAGAAATTTGGACTTATGTGGACGAGTCCTTTTAGTATCTACCAACACAATTGGCTTCTTTCTTAATGCAGAACTTGTAGTCGATCTTCAATTTCGTTTTCAGTTATTTGGCAGCCAATTTTGAACCATCCCCTTTCGTAATCTGTTAGAATGTGAACACAAAAGCTTTCTACTTTAAATAATTCTTCTCTTAAGTCTGTCACCAAATAGAATTAAAGAAAATGATTCTTCATTTTGTTTGGATGTGAAAACTTGAGTGGACTGGTCAGAGTAGGGTGGGAACTATGGAGTGCAAATGAGATTTACTGGGGAAGGTACTTGCCTACGTTCCAACTTTTGCCATAAGCACTTGATGTTGCATATTAGAAAACTAAGGTAGGAATAATTGACTCGCAATCTTATATCATCAATATCCCTTGCGAGTATCTATTGGTGTTCATATTGACTTTTAGATTTGCAATAAGTTGGGTTAGTTTCTAAGGAAGTGAACAGTTGCAGTCGGCTGCTGTTTATAATCTGCATGCTTCCCCAAGATAAGAGCATTTATTTGTTCCACACGCTTTCCAAAAGTCCAGTCTAATTTACCTGTTCCACATGCATTCCAAAAGTCTATTCTTTCTTTCATTGCTATATCTCGAAAGCTTACCTTAATAAGTGACCCTTATCTTCTTTGGGTGGTCCCAAATACTACAGTTTTGTTATCTTATTTATTTCTTGACCAAATTTGATAATCATTCATATATAATAGTACCAGAATTCTAGCGTCACTATGTGGTGGATGGTATTGTCTTCTGCTCTGATATGCCCATGCATTTAGGTGATATTTGCCTTTTAAATGATATATATATATATATATATATATCTGCAAGAAATGGCATCGTAAATGGTCTGTTTTGACCATTTCTAATTGATGGTCATGGCAGGCTGCATCATTTTCTTGAATGAAATAAAATAATGGAGGTCTAGGTATTGGACTTTTACGTGGAGTGTGGGTCTATTGCACGTGTATTTCTTCTTACAAACAATTCCAGAGATTGCGGACTCGCTCAATCTGACCATAACCAAGACACGTAACATTCCTCTTCCAAATTAATTGTAAAACAATGAAATGAAAGAAGTTTATATTGAATTTCTCAAGTTTTGCTTTGATGATAAAAAGAAGATCATGTAGAGCCAATTAGCCAGACGAGGGAAATAGAATGAGAATAGGAACTAATAAGCATATGTATCGCTTGAAATTGGATGCTAAAATTTGAAGTCCGTCGAGTAATTTAATCGCCACATATTTATCTCTTTTCTTTTCTTTTTTTTACTCAAAGAATCACAATTTTAATACTGTGTTGCAATTATTTAGTATTTTACTTATAAACGATTGCAAGTCAGAAAGTCTATTTATTTTATGAAATCCCAAATTTTAATTTAACGTAACATTAAGTCTTGGTAAAATGGTCCACGTCTTAACTTGATCAAGAAATTTTTTGCATATAACAAAGTCAATTGTGTTTGAATATTGACGAAATTTCCGATAAAGACTAGCCATCGAAATGTCTCATTTTTATACGTAGTTATATATATATCCTGAATGTAATTTAAGAGATTGCATACTGGAAATAAATATCCAAAGACTTAGAAGGACATTGCATGATTCTTGCCTTCAGATGGTAGCATCAATTCCCATTAGAAACATTTGCTGGGTTGGATTTTAGTATTTTTTTTCAAAAAAATATGATTGGAACTTGGCCTGCAGTCGGGTTTTAGTATAATTTATATACATAATTTTATCATTTTTCTGAACCAATATAATCGACCCACAAGTCAAAACAAAAGTCTAGATTTATGTGGAACCAGTAAAAAACAAGTGGAAATTATTTTATATTCTTTTCAAGAATTTTATATGAGTTTATTATCCAATTGGAAACTCCTTTTTTACTCTAAATTTAATTAGTCTTTGTCAACATACAACGATAATGAATCAGAACCTTAAGTTATGAACTGTAAATCTAGTCATTTATTAACTGAAAACAGACTACAATAATGTCCATTTTGAATAGCAAAATCAAATTTAAAACAAACGTCAGAATTTACATTCATATAATTTATTTAATAAAATGTAATTAATTGAAAATTTGAATTCAAACAATTATTAAAATTTCTCACGCAATGCAAATTCAACCTCCAAGACTTGGAATCATTTAAGAAGTCCACGTTGAATTCAAACCATCATGAACCACTTAAATCACCCTTAAAGATAATAATATCCGGTTAATACTAAGTGTGCATTGTAATACGTAACGATATCTTAGTTACGTATCTCGGATCGAAATGCGAAAAATATCTAATTTTGATCTCCATAACTTCAAGCGAGCTTTTCCAAGCCAAAACAAGCTCAAATCCGCTACCGCCTTAACGAGAATTGCTCTCCGGGACGCGGGGAAGGTCTTTCTACAGTTTTCTCAAAACGTAAGCTGACTTAACAGGTCAAAAAATCTTTTACTTACGATTGATATGAGCAACTACAGAGGACCTTAACCTTTATATATAGCTTCCATATTGGACTTCCCCATCACAAGCCCGATATGAGTCCGGTCCACACTGATTAGGATTCATTCTTCACAAAGACTTTGACTCATCGATTTAGATTATTTATTGGGTCACTTTATTATCTTTATTTGAATCAAATTACGTAACTTAATTGATAAATTATTTAAAAACCAAAAAATGCAATGAATAGTTGTCTAACTTTATGAGAAATGACAAAATTGTTCAACATTCTCCCCCTTAGACAAGTATTAATTGCAGTTTTAACTCTAGTTTAAAAGCTCAGTTAAGCCACGCTACTGAATTAAACTGAGTTAGTCAACTAAGTTTAAAAACATAACATTTGATCCAAAGATAATGGAAGTCATCATTCCGCCCTGCAAGGCTTTCGATACTGAAAAGCATCAAATGCATGTGTCATGTGCGACACAAATCTAATACAATTACGTATACCTAATATCTCACTAATATAAATGGGAAAATGAAGTGTGGCAAACTAAGATGATACCTTTATGATCTAAATTATATCATCTTCGTTTGTAGGTCTCAATTTCTTCAACTTTATGCTAAACCGCATTAGAGAAATTCTGTTTTCTCTCACCGAATGCAAAACAACATTAAAGAAAACTTGTTCCCTCTCACCAAATGCTCTACTGCATTAGAGAAAACCGTTATGTTCTCTAACTAAATGCTAAACTACATTAGAGAACCTTTATGGGATTAAAAAACTTATATCCTCTTACTTCATGTCAAACATCATAGATATTCGTATAAAAATGTATGCGTCTAAATCACATAGACTCAAGTTCAATCTGTATATATGCCTAATGACCTTTAAATGCATCTTAATAGTTTTATATGTATTATGACAAAATACGATAACACGTATTACCGAGGATAAACGATGATCATTTTTATTAATGAACCATTATGCCGTCATAATACATCAAATGTATAAATGCACATGAAGCAAACGTAATGATCCCCTAACTAATAGTGTCTAAAGATGTCAAAACACACAAATTGTATACTTGTGTCACAAACACAAGTGGACGAAGTCCTTTAGTTAAAGAATTGACTATCATTTCCTTAGTTCTTAAATGCTCCAAACTTTAATGTCACATTTTCGTATCAACACCTTTATGGCCAAATAATTGACCTTTAAATGCTAAAACTCTGTGATATTCTTTGTTGTTATTAAACAACATAGCAAGAAGATTACCACTATGGTCTTGCCACTAAATCAACCACAAACAACTTAGAAATCAAGTTTTTGAGCTAAACCGTCTGTGAAGCAGCCCTTTTGCATACACTCTGCATGTATGGTCAAGGAAGTCACCCATGTAACATCCTGTTCCCATACTAAGGATTAGGACCCGAAATTTTCGCAACTTTTTGTATAAATTTGTATTCTAAAATGGCTAAAGTGTTTTGTATTTGTGAAAGAGCCCAAATGGCTATTGAAAATTTTGTTGATTGTATTGTGTTGATTGAAAATGTTTATGAATGAAAGTGGGCCCGAATTGATTATCGATTTCCACAAAAAAGGTGTGTATGTATGTTATTGTTTCAAAAAAAAATTATACCGATTTCTGAATGATTTAGTGCTCTAGCATGCCACCCTTGCGGGGTACAGACTCCGATATCACCCAAGATGTCGGGTTTGGGTCTTGCGGGAGTGGGGTGTTACAACCCATGTCTTCTTGACACTTTTCCACGATATTATACCATTTGCAAACTTAAAACATGTAACCTTAAGTGATCTTTCGATCATCCGGACATATTGCCAAATTTGAATTTGAATTCCCTACGAGGTTTAGTCTGTTGACTGTGCTATATGTCAACATATAATCCTTAGTTCCTTTAAGTATCTAAACACTTCTTAGATTGCATTCTAATGGTCTATACCTGGATTAACTAGATATTGATCAAACAGTTAAACAGTAAATGCAATGTCCCGCCTAGTACATAGCTAAGCATACATCAGGCTATCAACCATACTAGTATACGAAACATTCCTCATAACCTCTCTCTTTACTTTATTCTTTGGATATTGTGCCAAAGATTACCTCTCACTATGAGAGATAGGTGTTACGACAGGTTTATAGTTAATCGTATTAAACCTTTGTAACACGTACTCAATGTATGCACTCTATAAGAGGCCTAATGAGTGTTGAGATCTGTCCCGGTGAATCTGAATACTTATGACAACAGATGTTACGCCAAGGTCCTTCATGTCAAAGTTCTTGACCAAAAGTTTCTTAACCTTATACAATATGGTCAAGTAATTTAACATGAGCAATAAATCAACCACATGCAGTAATATAAAGAAAATTTTGTTCCCCCTAACCTTATAGTACAAACATCTTTTAACTTTATTTTCCATGAAGTCGAAAGAGGTCATAACCTCATCAACTGTAAGGTATCACTTTGAGAAGGTTTGATGTAAACCATATATTGATCTGCATAACGCACAAACCACGACAGTTCTATTTGGATCCTAAAATCCTTCAGGTTATATATAGACCTCTTCATAAAGGTCTTTACTCAGGAAAGCAGTTTTGACAGTCATCTGATATAACTCTATATCATCATGAGCTATAATTGCCTTAATTACTCAAAATATATTCTACTAGGATACAAGAGAAATGGTAACATTAAAGTTAACCTTTCTCCCTAAGTGAACCATTAGGCTACTGAACTAGCCTATAAACTGCTGAACTCTATCCTGAAATCCTTTAGGTTTAATCTTCATTTACAACTGACGAGTTTGCAATTCCGCTGTAAATCAAATGGCTCCCAAACCTTACTATACTTCATGGATTGCATCTCGTCATTCATTGCATCTCACCACACATCCGCATTGGGTCCAGAAACAGGTTCTATAAAAGTAACTAGATTTGAAACATGTATAATATCATAGTTCTATACACCTGATAGACTATGTAATCAGATGGGATAGCAAGTCATCTCACTCTGGTGGATTTACCTAATTGCATTAGATCTTGTACCCCAAGAAGCATTATGTGTACAGGTATAGATTCCTGTTCCTATATAAGCACGATACAAAGACCTAAATTTACCGAATCTAACTGTATAAGTAGCGGGTACATGATAACTGTGTATCCGCCCTGCTATCATGCGAAGGGCCAAAGAGTCTACCATCTTCATAGACATTATATTTCAGAAACTTAGTTGTTTGAGTTTCCACTATTATGGTTCCACTTCTTTACAATAAAAGCTATAGCCTTAAAATGGTCGAGGTATCTTACTAAATAGTAATGAGCGGAACGAGCATGCAATCTTTCTTTATAGGGATTATACTATCTCAGTAGGACAGCCCCATACACGAATGTGTGCAAAGATGGGTTTCCAAACTTCTAGATAATCAGGTAGAATAGCCCTATTCTGCATCGACTTCTTAAAGTCCTTTAGGGTGTAGTTATGCCTTTCAGCAACACAGCACTTTGTTCAAAACTACTCAGCATAGTGAATTAAGTCACTATTCCAATTGATTCCAAATATTTGACAAATGGACCTTTTAAAGTCCTGAAATACCATGTTTGCCATGATATTCTCCTCCACAGTCAAATCTTACTATCTTGATGAATTTTTCCAATTGGTTCTTAACCTTCAGTCTTTAAGCAAGAACACGTAACTGTAATGGGAATAACCATCAATAAATGTTAGAATACATTTATAATTTCACAATACAACTGTATAAGGTCTACTGATATCTTTATGTATCAGACTTAACAAGTCAAAAGCATAAGTTGGACTTAATATCCTTATTAGTCAACTTACTGCTGCAACAATCAACACATGTTCCCAGATCATCATAATCTAGAATTGAGAAATGCTTTCCTTGATCAATCTCTTAACCCTAGCTTTGGAAATATGGCTTAAACATTTATGAGACACCATTTATGACTTCTCATTCATCAGGGTTCTTCATTTCATAACTTGTTTAACAAGATACGAAGAAGCATATATCTAATTTGGGGTAAGACACATTTTATACAAACCATATGATAAGAAAGTTGTAACATTATCTTTTGCA
This sequence comes from Erythroxylum guanchezii, assembly GCA_025629825.1. Taxonomy (NCBI): domain Eukaryota; kingdom Viridiplantae; phylum Streptophyta; class Magnoliopsida; order Malpighiales; family Erythroxylaceae; genus Erythroxylum; species Erythroxylum guanchezii. The sequence continues at coordinate 35,981,929 of JAOTAX010000197.1, forward strand.
TTAAACAACAACTATACAACAGAAGCATTAAATACAAAACGTCAACCTTCTTTGTCCAAATTGATCAAAAGATCACACATAAAATATGTTGTGTAAAACCCAAAATGAACCTTAAAACAAGGTTCAGTAGAATCATTCCCTATAGATATTACTTCTACTTCTTCATTGTTGTGAACCATCAGTTTCTCCTTTCCTTTATTTAGCTTTATCGTGGATATGAACCCCTACATCGTGGAAGCACCTTGATCAGATGCTCCACTACATAAACACCAAATACTTAATGTGACTATCACAAATTAGATTCATAAATTAATAAGCCAAAGAGTTACCTGATGGTTTTAGTTTTTCCTTTTAAGCCTTATACTACTGGCTTCTTTATGTCATGTAGACCTTTACTAGCACTGGTTTGACTAATATCAGCACGTGGAGAAGATTTGATCTTTCTACCTTTGAACTTAGAGGGCTTCATCTTTGCCTTCCCTTTAGTTGTTTTGAGGGCTATAGGAGTAGCAAACTTGAGTTTCTTCTCCTCAACAACGCAATGGGCTATCAAAGTGTTGAAGTCCCATTCCTCATCCAGCGAGTAATATGTCATCACTAGATTATTAAATTTTGGAGGGAGTGTGTTCAGAGTCTAGTAAACAACGAAGACATCAAGAAGAGGAATGTTTAGCATCTTCAGTCTACTGTGAAGATGAATCATTCTTGATATGTACTCCATTACTCCTTCTCCTGTATGCCTCATGGAGAATAATTCTTTCATCAAGGCACTTGTCTTAACATTAAGTGAGATTGTGTATCTCTAGGGGATATTGCCAAGAAACTCCTTTGCTGTGTTTATGTTCGGAAGTCCACTAAGCAAATGATCAGGTATGGATCTCGTAATGGTTATAAGACATAATCTGTTAGACCGATCCCAGGCTTCATAGGCTACTTTATGAACTCTCAAGCTCATGTTTATAGGTGGAGATGGCCTATTCGTCCATATGGCCATATCAACCTCAGCTACTCAACTATCTCCATAACATTCAATACATTTTCCGTCTAATTCTTTATATTGAAACCCTTGGTGACACTGATTTTTTTGACCAAAAAGGTGACTCAAAATAATGATGTTTAAATCAGCACAAACATAGGACAACAACGATACTCAAAGCTATTGAATAGTATCTTTTCTGAAAATTCGATTACACATATTATGAAACACCTTTAGGCTGAATACGTAATATATGCAATTAGACTTCCAGATAAAAATGATCATAGTACAAACCATCAACTCTCATGACATTACCACATTTGGGCGAATAGATCACTTAAGCAACAACTTTCTTCCATCTAATGCCTTTATGCATATCACAAAATGTTATGTAAGGCCAACACCTTTGGGTAGAATGACCAAACATAAAATCAGAGACATCTCCCAACATGCAAGTAGAACAATTCAAAATACTGGCTAAAAGGCTACTTTGGTTACTACATCTTCATCAGTACTCAAAAAGTCCACAAACACAACAAACACAAGGGATACATCTTTATGTTATCTTCACATTCTTTATGGGCATATGGTATGTGACAATGTAACGTCAATAAATGCAAAAATTAGGAAACATAGTTTCATTGTCACACATTTGTGTTGACGACATGCTTTGAAAACTTCATTTGAGACTTTTGCAAAGGAAAAATCTTAGTAGAGTGATTATCGTGCATCACTGAATACTAAAACGATCACTCGAGACACGAGAACCTTATGTATCTCCCTTTTGGCAAGTTCGTTGCACGAAAATTCACTCAAAAATGGCTTTAGAATGTCTTAATACCTTTCCTAAGTAACTATCATGTGATCCCGAACACTGAACTTGAGACCTGAGATACAAAAACTTGAAGTATCTCCTTCATATGATGTCTTCAGCATGAAAATTCACTCAAAATCGGATTCAGAATGCCTTAATTTCTTTTCTTGGAGTTAAACGTTAATTTATTACTAATGTAATAAATCCAAAAAATGGAAAATTCCACTTTATGAATTTTTCGGACCCAAAAACTGACCCAAAACACTTTGGGACACTCTTACGGGAAATCTTAACTTTTTATGTCTTTTTTGTCCCGACGGTCTCCGTCGCCCCTGTTGGAAAATGACAATTTTCGACAAGTTTTGGGCCAATTGTTTGGGCTCCTAGGCTCATTTTCGTCCCGTTTCTCAAGGCTAAACATATGTGTACTACTTTCATGCAATAAAAAGCAAGAAAAAACTAAGAAACAGAAGTTTATTCTCTAAAAACCTTATGGAGAGAAAAATTGAAAAATCTTCATTTTTAACCACCCGATCATGTCACCGCTTTGATACCACGTGTAATACATGATGATACCTTAGTTACATATCTCGGATCAAATGTGAAAGGGCAAGAAACGAAGAAATGCGTAAAATACCTTATTTCGGTCTCTATAACTTCAAATAAGCTTTCTGAAGCCGAAACGAGCGCGAATTCACCGCTGCCTTCACAAAAACTGCTTTCTGGGATGCGAGCAAGGTCTTTCTATAGTTTTTTTTAAAAAAACGTAAGTTCTGTTAATAGGTCAGAGAATCCTTATACTTACGATTGATATAAGTAAAGATAGGAGACCTTAACTTTTATTTATAGCTTCCATATCGGATTTCTCGATTATAGGCCCGATATGAGTCCGGTCTACATTAATTGAGATCTATTTTTCACACGGACTTTGACCTATTGATTTAAATCGTTTATTGGTCCACTTTATTATCTTTGTCTAGATCAAATTACGTAACTTAACCGATAAATTATTTAAAAATAAAAAATGCAATGAATAGCTGTCCAACTTTATGAGAAATGACAAAATTGTCCAACATGCATTTGCACTTGGTTTCAGAGTTATTCTGAATGGCGTAGAAATAATCGTAGACTACCCACATATTTTTCTTTTCCATTGGCAATTCTTAAAAAAATTGATCTTGCGTTCTGTACGATGTCCATGAATATATAACTACCCTTTTACTGTTGCAATTCCATTTACAACCTTTTACACTTTTCTTATCAAGTAAAAACCAGAACTCACCTTTGGTCCCTTACAAACTTCATTTTATTTATTATTATTTATTATTATTATTATTATTATTTGAATAAAAACAGTCTTACTCAAGAACGACTAGTCGTTGGTATTAATAAAAATGAGACAAGTGCAGGTAATCACGTAATGAACTTAAAAAGCTACAGGAAGCCTTGGTATTAGAACGCCCTTGAAATTACTTGTTCTACTTTGTTATTCCTACTCTATTCTAACTCATCTCATCTACACATTTATGTGAGAACAGATGATCTGATCCTATTGTAACGTGACTTGATACCCAAATCCTTACAATAGTTGTACAATTGTACTATGCTGGAGCCTCATTATTATGTCAGCATGAAGGGAATATTTGTTATAGAGATGTCAGAAGTTTGTTAAGATATCAAGTATATAAGCATCCATTTGTAGGCACGTGATTCACATAAATATATAGATGAGATGGATTAGAATATGATTAGAACAACAAAACTGGCATAGGTGATTTCATTTGCCATTTGTAAACTGTTTTGTACAAGTTTTTCTCTTAGTAAAATTATATTTCTTCAAGTTAGTTTAAAATATAAATGCTTATTCAATAGAGCTTTAGCAACCTTTAAGTTATTTTGGAAAATTGTGGAGTATCTTTTATTGCTTATTTTACTGTGTACAATTATGGTTCACTTTTGTATAGTCGGCAATTACAATAATGACATTTGTGTATATTGCACAAGAAAATGTACACCCTAAACACCTGATCCTAACTCCAGTAGAAGTCAAAGAGAAACGGTCGGTGGTAAACCCGTAATAACCGTAAAGAGCAGTCCTCATTACCAACCACACGCCAATAAAGAAAATGGAAGGACGCAACATACGAGTCGCATAAAAGCACCCAAAGAAACCAAACCTAAACCTTAAACTGCTACATGAGAAGGTCGAAAGCCGACGCCATTGCTATTTATCACAGCACATTTTGCGAGATTTTTAGGCAAACCCACTTTTTTCTAAATCTTCGGTTTTCTTGAATACCCATCTAGGATCAGTTGGTGAGTTTTGGATTGGAAAGAAGAGACTTTTCAAATGGCAATTCAGTTGGAGAACCTAGTGCAGTCCATAAAATCTAAGGTGAGGGGCTTGAAGAAGTCGAAGAAACCTTATGTGAAGATGGATAAGAGTGCAAGTGTTAAGGTTGAGATTCGTAGCAGAAAAGCGAAGCAAATGATCGAGAAGACCATGAAAGTCGCTGATCGGCCTGGCAAGCGTAGCATTAATTGATTCTGTCTCTCTTCTTTTTCTCTGTCTAGTCAATTAATAAGGATAAAAAAAAGTTTCAAGCTTTGTATAGGTGAGTTACAGATGGGTATATGGTTTGCTTATGAATATGTCCATTCTGTGTTGTAAGTTATGAGTAAGGGGGAGCGTTATGGTTTGTTTTGCTTGGAAAATTGTGTAGTTTATGATTTCAAACCAAAGCAAAGCAAAGAAAGAAAAGCTTAATTGTTCCTGAGTACTGGACCGTACGTACTGTTCGTTGTTCTTGTTCCAACTCCTTTTCTCTTCATATTATTGTTTCATCTATTTACTCAATAATGTGCAAACATGGGAAATTTATTAATTTACTGCGTCATTGACCAACATATAGTTTTTAAGTGGAGAAAACGTATAGCAGGAATCAAAAGCAGCTCAAATTAAGTGATGACTATAAACGCCAAAAGGAAGCCAAGTAACCAAACAAAAAGAAAAAAAGAAAGAAAGAAAAGCCTCCTCAAACCTGTTGGAAAGGCTGAATTATCTTCTCACAAGGTTAATAGACGTGTTCAAGTATCTTTTCCGTTTTGGCAACCAACATTAACATGCCCCTAAGTCCTGCCATTGACAGCTCTCCCAAGTATTGTCCAACTGGGACATGTCTCTATCCCTCTCTTTCTAGCTCTCTTTCTGTCTCTAGCTTCGTTTCTCTCTCTTTTTTTTTTTTTTCCATAAATCTCTTTATTAGTAAAATATAAGACTGTATATTATTGGCTCTTTAAGTTTTTAATATCAAGAAAATTTGTACTAAATATTGATCTTAACTATCACAAACAGAATGATTATTAAACAGTCCTTACAATAGATTTATCTCAGAGAAAAAAAAGAAAAGAAAAGTTTATTAAGACCTTTTAAAAACCTAATTATGTAATTTCGGTGGTTGCAACATTTTTAAATATAGCCCTTGTAAATCGAGTCGTATCAAGCTGACAAAATTGTTTTACTTTTAAGACGTTAGACCATTAACATGACAAAGACATTCCAAATTTCCGATAACAGAACGCTAAAGCTGACTATAGTTGCGTGACTATCAAAATATTTGCTTTGCTATAACTGTACGAACATCGAACGCATCGTTGAAGTCGTACTCCTAAGGGCATCTCCAACCATTGCACCAAATTTTTACACCAAATTTGGTGTAAAGTGGAATATTCTTAGAATTTTTTTACACCAAATTTGGTGTTACTCCAACCATTTTACACCAAATTTTTTTCAAAGAATATACCACAATAATTTAGTTATTAACTAAATTAATTTATATTTATATAACCACAATAAATTAGTTATTAAT
>JAOTAX010000197.1:35999123-36010994 GCA_025629825.1 Erythroxylum guanchezii
TTCGACTCTTATTTATAGTCTTCGTCTTCAACTGCTTCTTGATAACTGCTTCTTGATTCTTTAAAGAAACGGTTATTTAGTTGAGTCTTGTAACTAACTCAGACTGATGTTTCCGTCTAATTTTTAGTGTCTGCTTTCTAGCATCTGCTTTCTGCTTAGCTTCCATCTTCTTTTCATTCGTCTGCTTTCTACTTAGCTTCCGTCTGCTTTTCATTCGTCTGCTTTTTGCTTGCTTCCATCTGCTTTTGCTTGCTTAGCTTCCGTCTGCTTTTGCTTAGCTTCCATCTACTTTTCATTCGTCTGCTTTTTGCTTGCTTAGCTTCCATTTAGATTGCGTCTGCTTTCTAGCGTAGCTTCCGTCTGCTTTTGCTTAGCTTCTGTCTGCTTTTTGTTAGGTCATTTTGACTTAACAAATTTGTCTTCAAGGTTTTCATGAAAGTTGTAGATCTTGAAGTCCTCTTTCAAACCATCTAAAGAACACCTTAATCCAATATCTGTGGGGAAAGTTATGGCCATTTTCCCAACCTTGTATCATTTGATGATGTTGCTTCGTCTTAAAATGATATCATATAGTCTGTTCCATTTTATGCCCTTCAGACGATAGAATTTGTCTTTAAAGTCTTCATGAAAGTTATAGATATTGAAGTCCACCTTCAAACTATCTAAAGAAAACCTTAATACAATATCTGTAGGGAAAGGTATGGCAATTTTACCAACCTTGTATCATCTGATAACGTCACTTCGTCTTAAAATGATGTCATATGGTCTGTTCCATTTTCTACCCTTCAGACAATAGCATTTGTCTTCAAGGTCTTCATGAGAGTTGTAGATTGTGAAGTCCTCTTTCAAACCGTCTAAACAGAAAGTCAATCCAACATCTGTAGCAAATGTTGTGGCAATTGTGCCAAGGTAGGTACAAATTGATTGATGGTATAAACATGTTCGATTCTTTTGGGTATAACTTCCTCATCCGACCTTCAAATGAAGTGATTCTTGAAGCAACGGATTCCTAACATCTTTTACTGTCACTCCATGAACATTTTTATCTTTTGGAGTTGTTTTAAGAAAGTTTTCATTCGAGTAAGTGAGAGGTCGGTTGAGAGAGCAAGATTGGGGTATGAACGCACTTTAGCTTTTCAAGTTTTTCTTAAGCTGTAAAGCTCTGATTGAGATGATTCTTGTTTCAAAACAAACTAAAGATTTAGAGCTACAATTTCTTTGATGAAATCAAGTTGAAATTTTGGTGTTTGACTGGTGTGGGCACACCACCCTTGGGAAATGTTGGTTATGACCCTACAGGGTAATAAGCTAAAGGTTTAGGACTCCGAATGTTGGGCTCCAGAAATGGGGTCCAACATTTGTATATATGAATAGTATCGTATGCATATGTATGAATATTACCGTACGCATGAATAGTAATGTATACTTGAATTATAGTAATTGCACAGTTTAATGCAAAAAAAATGCATGAACAGTTGTCACCTTTTGTGGTTACAATTCACCAACTCTTACAGTGCTCACCTTAACTTTGAACATATTACACCAAAAAATTTGTCATAATTTTCTCACCTCGCTCTGACAACACTTGTTGTGAAAATCGACCGGATTAGAGCAGGTTGATAGCTAAATTAGGCTGAAAGAATAGTAATGAACACATAGATTTTACGTGAAAAACTCCCAAATTAGGGAAAAAAAACCATGGCAAAGGATAGAAGAATTTTACTACTGAGAAAAACCGGAGAATTACAAGGAAAAACTAGACCAAAAAATACACAGAATATTTTTGTCTCTCTTTCTCTTTCTTTTCTCTCTCACCTCACATCTCTTTTCTTCTGCTTGCTATGAATTTCTTCATACTACTCCTACCTTTTTATAGGCAAGAGTGCCTTTGTCTTTGCTAGGCATTCCTTTGGCTTTACTAGGCATGGTATGCATCGAATTCGGTGCTTACAAGCCACAATTATTGACAGGGGCTGCTACTGCTTTTCTCATAACTTCAATGGAAGGAAAATTTGCCCAAAATATTCGTCGGCATTATTTTCTTTAGTTGAAAATTTAAGGTGAGATTCGATACTTCTATAGAAGAAGAAATACAGAAAAATTTTATTTGATTTTTTAAAAATCAATACTATTTTAAGATTAATGCATAAATATAACAAACGTAAACGTAAGTTGTACTTTATTAGAAATCTTGTACATTTTTTATAACTCTCTTTGAATCAAATTTGGAAATAAGTTTATCACTACCACTACAATCTAATAAATGTTTTGGTTCATTTCATACAGTTAATCATTTACTTGTAATTTAATGACACAATTATTTAAAGACATTCTTTATCTTATACATATTTATATGTTTACAATAAAGTTTGTGAAATAAATGTATACTGTAAATTAAATTATGATAAGATTCATATTTTATTGATGTATCACCTCTAAATTGTTCCTAAACATTGTTATATTAAGACTAGATATTAATAAAACGTTAAAAGTTTAGCATACATTATATTTTTCTTTATGAAGGAAATTGTTAATCTCATATACTAAAGTATGAAGATAGTTAAACAAACGTGTTGGTGTTTATTAGAAAATAAGTTCACTTTAAGGAGAATGTTCTATTGTTCTCAATTAGTAACAATAACAACAACTACCCAGTGAAAGTCTTGCTAATACATGGGTTATGGGGAGATCCAATAGCACACAATCTTACCCCTAACTTGTATAGAGGTTGTTTTCAAATTGTTCTCGATTAATATTAATTTGAAAAATCCTTAATCAAGATGAAATGACACTTTGAGGGTAATGTTTAAATTTCATTAATTGAATTAATTACCAATAGTGGAGAACTAATATGATTGAATAAAGTAGACACTAATTTTATGCTTTATATCTAATTGAAATGCTGTATAATGAAATAATTGAATTATATGAACAATCATGCATAAAAAAGTTCGTCAAAACTACTTTGACATTCATAAATATTTAACTACTTTGACATTCATAAATATTTAAGTAGTCATAATGCATTGCTATATGCTAATCTTAATATATGGATATAAATTATTTAATTAAATAATTAAAATAAATTAAAGGATTTTAATTTATCTAATCCTAAATATGATTAGAATTATAATTTATATCTATTATCCACATACTTGATAATCTGGTGGGTTACAGATAAATAATAAGTTTAAAAAAGGTGTTTTAATCAAGATGGACTTGATTATAAAGTTTTAAAAAATTTAAGATTAAATATAAGGTATTTAATGAATAAGAATCAATATGAGATATTAGATCTTATTTGGACTTAATTAGTATTTAACTATAATTAATTGCAATCTTAATTAAACTTTGATTGAAATTATAGTTTAATTTCAATTAAATTACTAAAACATCGAAGTCATATTATAAATAAACTTGGACTCCAAGGGAGCTAATATTTCAACATAACTCTTTCTACAACAGTTGTAAAGTTTTCTCAACACAATTTGTGAATACTATTAGATGTCAAGCACGTGTGCGACTGTGGTGGAATTGAGACGAGTTGATTTCATAAATAGTTTGAGGGAAATGATAAGAAAAAAAATCAAGTTTCATAATAAGGTAGAATTATGATTCAAGCTTTATTATATTTTATATGTTAATTATGTTATAGAATATTAAATAATTTTTTACTTTTGAGAAATCAAAAGAAACAGTTTCATGTTTTAGTTTGCCTTGTACAAGATCAGATCCCACCATGATTTTCCAATAAAATGTCAACCCTCTAATGGTATCGATGTGAATAAAATTGAGAAAACTCAACAAATGGTATTAAGAGGGTAGACAAGAAGTGTAATTCCTTTACAACCTAAGTCTATTTATAATAGAGTATGAATCTTTTAGCAATTTAGTTGAAATAAAATTATAATTTAATTAACTTTAATTATAATTACAATTGATTATAATTAAACACCTATCAAGCCCAAATAAGATTCACTATCTGATATTAGTACTTATTTATAAATATGAATTATTAAATATTTCATATTTAAAGTTATTGTTTATCAAACTTTACATTTACATCCAACTTGATTAAATTATCTTTTCTTTTATCAACTGTTCTTATAACACTAGATAATACTTAAGGTTATATAAATAAACTCCATTAATTGATTTTCAACTATCTATTTAAATAATTTATATCTATAGATCAAGATTGACGTCTAACAACACGTTATAAGCATTCAAATATTAAAAATATCAAAGTGGTTTCGACTAACCTTTCTATGTATGATTTTGTTTTTGTATTATTCAATCATTTCATCATACAATATTTTGCTTAAAGATAGAGTATATAATTAATGTCTATTCGATAGGAATCCAATTATATTAGTCCTCCATTATTAGTAATTGATTCTAGGGTAAAAGATATATAGCACCCTTGTAATTTAAGAAATCTCATAAAAACTCCTTGATCCTTAAAGTTCTTGAAAACACTCCTTTTAGTTTTTGGTTTTTTTTCCAAAAAATGCTTTTTTCTTAGACATTGGTTAAAAATATAGTGATAAAATATGTGTAATATGAACACATATGTGGACTAACCAAATATTCTTTCATAATTATTCAACCTAACTTGAATTGAGCTGATTAAATTTGAACCAAAGTAATAAGTAATTATAATTATTTTAAATTATTAATTTAAGTCAAATTTGTTTATTTCTGATTATGCTTAAAAGCTGAGTTAGTAACATTTAATTAGTCTACATCTAATGTTCATACTGCATGTAGTTTGTCATTATTTTTTAACCAAAGTCTAAAAGGAGTTTTTTTGGATAATTTTAAAGATCAAGAGTTTTTTAAAGGTTTTTTTAAGGGGATGTCTATGTCTTTTAACCTTAATTCTATTAATGGCATTTAAAAAATTCTTTTTAATTATCATTTTACCTTAGCTAATGATTTCTTAAATCAATACAAAATTGAGAATAATAGCACATAATCACTTTAGAGTGATGAATCTTATATTGATCACTCAGCTATCTCCATATAGTTCAAGTTATATCTAATAACTACCAATTAAGCTACCCTAATAAGGATATACTATAGGTATTATCAAAATATATCAATCCATGTACGAGATACTTTGGGGATCTCAAATGTTGGCCCTCAATTTTTTTTTTAGTTAAGCATGATTTAAAATCATTTTTGAGGTCTTGATAGATTAATTATTTTTGGAGTTATTATCATGTCTATGTTAGTACGATTTATTTCATGAACTAGTTGTATTAAAAAGTGGTAAGAATGCATAAAGGCATATTTTGGGTAGTACTTAAGGTTAAAAACAATAAGGCATTAAGGAAGGGTAAAATGGACATTGTACAATCATTAAGGGTAGAAAAAGATGTAGTCTTGCATTTAATTTAAGAAGGGAAAATGTGAATTGAGAGAGAAGAACAAAAATAGAAGAGAGAAAGAATAGGTTTCGATGAAGTAGAGAAAAGAATGGAGTTTTTGAGCTAGGTTTCATCTTTTCTTAGTTTTAAAGAGAGAGTTTGAGGCTGCTCAAGAAGGAAAAAAGAAAGAGGAAGGGAAAAACTTGCTTTAGAGCCAATAATCTTATAAATTGGTGAAGATTCAAGGTAAGTTTGATTTTTATACTTTAGATATATGGAAGGGTTTTGGTTCATGAAACTTAGGAAATATATGGGTTTAAGTTTTCTATAAACAATTTAATTGAATATGCTTGATGGGTTTTCAATTTTTGAAACCCTATTGAAGTTGGGATTTTTGCCTATAGAAAGGGAATCAAGAAAGACAAAAGGAGTAAGAAAAGAGGCACATTTGAGCAAGTTATAAGCAAGAAATTCAAGGTGGGTTACATTTTTATAATTAAGTAATAAGCCATTAATGTCCCTTTCAAGAAATGGAAATAAATTATTTAAACTACTTTTTAAATGTACATTTATTGCTCTTTGAATGCTTTGAGAATGTGCTACATGATTAGTATATGAATTGTGTATTGAATTATGAAATGAAAAATGAAAATGATTTTTGAAAGGATATCAAATTTATGAAATCAAGTTTTCAAAATGTGCCATTTGAGCGAACTGTTTTCAATTCATGAATTACATTTTATGTAAGTTTGGTGTAGTTCATTTAAGTATGTCACGTGCACGTTGACCAAGTTAAAGGCTTCTCCTACCTACCCGCTAGTGGCACGGAGCTCCTTCATGAACTCCCTCATGTTTACATCTACACAAAACCACTATGTAAGATTGTGATAGTACGTCAAGTTTACGACTACACAGGACCATTATGTGGAAATGTGTAGCTCGTCATGTTTCTGGATCTACCCAAACCATTTTGATATGCTTATGTGCTCATGATATATTGACAAGAGTGATGCATACATGATTTGCATCAATGTGAATTTTTACAATGGAAATGATTATTTTATTTGTTTTGCTTGTTACCGGTTATAAAATTGTTACCCACAAGCTTTAAGCTCACCCCTCCCATTCCTTCCCATCTTCAGGTGAGGAGCAAGAGATCGAATAGTCAAGGGTTACGACATCACTCCGAATTTACATACTTTTGTATTTTAAGTTAGATTTTTAGGAATTCAAGGCTTTAGCAACATTTCAAGAAATATTCAAATATATTTTGTATTTATAGTTTATGAAGCAAATAATGTATTATGGCTTGAAATGCCATTAAAGCTTTGTAAAACTCTTATATTTTGATATTAATGAAATATGTTGGACGTTTTGTCCATGGCTATCCAAGTCTTTTCATTGCATTTTTTAGCTTTTCATAGGACGTATATACAGAACATCTATAGTAAGGAGGAGTCATTTATGAAGTAAATCACTTGTTATTATAGAGTTCACGTACAACATACAAAATGCATAAGAAGGGGGAGGGGGGGTTGAATTGTGTACTCTTTTCTTGAATACAAACCCCTTTGATATTTCTTTGAAAACGAACTTTTTCAAGCTCCTAAATGAATATAAAAAATGTTTATACGAAAATATCCATGTAGTTAAATCGCAAATAACTTCTATATACTTGTTTATGAACAATAGAAATTAAAGTAGAGAGTTAGAAGGTAGACACGGCGATATTATCCTGGTTCATCCCAAACCTTGGGCTACGTCCAGTCCTCAGAGTTTGTCTGAGATTTCACTATACTTCTCCAAAATTACAAGTATTCTTTCCTCTCTTACAGACCTTTTCAGGTCTCTTACACAAGTATTCTTTTTGCTTCTTAGCCTCTTCAGGCTCTTAGCCTTTCTTTTCTCTCATTAGAAAGATATTGCGAGCTTTTTGTTACAGTATAGTTTGCTCTCGTGTATCACACTCTGAATACAAACTTTTTCTATGTAAGTAATAGCTTGAAAGCTTTAAGATCAAAAACTAGTTCAGTCTTCGACTATGACTTATATTTATAGCCTTCCTCTTTAACTGCTTCTTGATAACTACTTCTTGTTTCTTGTAGAAACCGTTATTCAGTTGAGTTCTGTAACTACTCCAATTGACTAGCTATCCGACGTACTAGCGTGTCTTCGACTTCGTATCGTCTGTGTTTTCCTCTTCTTTTATGTTTTCCCACTTGTTATATCTTTTTCAGTTCTTTTGTATTTTTTACGCTTCTTCTATGTTTTCCACGCTTCTTCTGTATTTTCCACTTCTTATGTCTTTTTACTTCTTCTGTGTTTCTCCACTTCTTCTGTCTTTTTACTTCTTCTGTATTTCTCCGCTTCTTTTGTCTTTTTACTTCTTCTGTGTTTCTCCGCTTTTTCTGTCATTTTACTTATTACTTCTTCTGTGTTTCTCCGCTTCTTTTGTCTTTTTATTTCTTCTGTGTTTTTGCTGCACGCTTAACACATTTATCAAAATAGTTAATTTATTTCTAATATTATTATTATTTGATTTTCACCAAAAGTAATAGACGTGAAGTCATCTTGACTTAACAATCTCTCCCTTTTTGATGATAACAAATAATCATAATTTTAGAAAGATAAATGAATATTATTTAGATAACGAATAAGAAGACATCAAAAGATATACACAAGTAAAAAATTGTAATCAATATTATCTTCTTTTTCTTGTCTCTGGTCTCCCCATATACTATCTTTCGTCTGCTTCTGCTCTTCTCCTATCTTTCTTCTGCTTTTGCTCTTCTCCCCCTATTTGTTATTAATAAAAAATCTTTACTAAAGATGCTTCAAGATTTCAAAAAACATTCATTGCATATCAGTGCGGATCAACTTGAGGTCTTCTTCCATAGAAACTCGTAAATGAGCTACTTCCTCATGTAAATCACCCACTGAGTCACGCAAATCATCAACCTTGTCATGAATTTCTTCGATTTCCTTTACCAAGGCTTCGTGACTCCCCTACTGTATGTGACTAACTGCTTCCAAGACAATAGTATAATCCTATTGAGGTGTTCTTAGTGGAAGGAAGTTTGTAGCAACAGATGTTTTTGAAGGTAGAACATCTAATTCAATGATTGTGATAACTGGAGGTTTGAAAAGTTGGTTTCCTTCTGGGAGATCAAAGCCATCAGGTCTAGGTAGTTTTGGAGCTAGTCTTCCAAGAAGCTGCAGTACATCTTTAATTGAAGATATACAACTCAAAGGTCTAAAGTGCATGATCAGATGCACAAAAGTCTCTAAGCTGAAACTAATACCTTCAACCCTGATAGTTCTGTACTACCCTTTAGTCACTCTGCCAACTACCTGAAAAGTTTCATCTGTGGTGAAGTGGCCACATTGACTTCCTGATGCTTTTGAGATATGATGGGAAACATAGATTCCTTTAGGTTGAGCTGCATTGCATGCCCCATCTATGTTCCTCACCTTTGCTTGTATCTGATCTTCTGTAAGATCATCTGTATTCCCTTCAGGATATATCTTCTTCTTCCCTTTGTCTTCATTGCGTACAATGTTTGAAGGTTTTGCTTGTATGTCAGGTACAATCTTGATCAATGTTCTGTTTGTGATTGGGTAGATAGTATATCGATCCTTGGACATCTGCATTAGATATGGTTTTGACTTTTCATCTCGCAGAACATCATATAATCTTCTCTCTCCATAATTTAACAGATGTATTGATCGATTATTGATCAGTATTTATTCGATTTGTACCTTGACTACCCTTTCCGAAGGTTCTCTTATAATGATTGAGCTTCTACTCCTGATCGGTACAACTTCTTCAATCACCTTCAGTCTTAAATCCTCTTTTCTAATAGGTTGAGAAGGATTATAATGTGTTGAAGTGTGTTCAACTGACTTCACATTCAACTAACTTTTTCTTTTGTTGAGATATTCTTTTTCTGACCGGTCTTTTGCTTCTTACTTTCTTTTACCAACCTAGAAAGAGGTTGTCGTTGAGGTTGAGGTTTCTTTCTTTCAAACACCAACTTCCTCTTAATTTCTATTTTTTTAATCGATTTTGCCGGCTGATCTTGCAAAATTGCGATTAAAGATCTAGTTGCCTGTGGTGCTTTCTTTGTCTTTCCGAAATCTCCATCATGAGTCAAACCTTTCCCTTTCTTATATTCCTGTTGACGCAAGGTTAACAATCTTGGTGACTTTCTTGATTGTTTGGATTTCTCATAATGAAGTGTCTCCCCCTTTCTTTTCAAAGACACTTGTTTGACAGACTGTTTCACCTGTCTTTCTTCTTTGTGAGAAATCGTCTTAGTTTTTGTTGATTCATCTGACGATTTATTCTTCTTTTCTTTTGTAGATATTCTTCCTATGGATTGAGGTTTTATCTTCTTTATGGGAGTAACCTTTCACTCAAACTGTGTTTAACAATATGCTTCCCCTCAGTCCTTGCTTTTGCCATAGAATCTGTATCCTTCTTTTCTTGATTCTTCAAACCCATTCTACTGACAGTTGACGCATTAATGACGCCTTTTATATTCATCTTTATTCTGTTTTCTCTATCAAGGAAAATTTCAAAATCTCTAAAGATTGTTGTCAGCAGCATACCATACGGTAGGGTGCTAGAATCTCTCTTCAACTTCATCATGTAACTGAGAATTTGGTGTGGAAGATCCACAGATTGATGGTTGAGTAGATGAAACAAGCATTGTTCGTCGTCATAACATTTTTCGAGCCTGTTCTTGGTAGAACACAATGAAAAACAAGCGCATGTAGAACCCTAGCCTTTGGCACAAGAGTTGATGCCTTCTTCTCCTTTGGGTCACTACTTCCATAAAGTTGTCGACTGGTATATGCCTTTTCTGCATTGGCTTGAGTCATCCATCTTATGTTATGAGACACCTTTTCTCCAACACATGGACATTCACTAACTTTCTTGATTAACTCCAGTGTCACAATGACCGACAATCTATCCCTCACTGATACTAAAGTATTGTCTACTACTTTTGCATTCTTCAAAAAATCATATACTTCATTCAGATAAACCGTTTCACGGATCTGAAAGAAGTTTTTCCAACCCACTGCGTCAATTTCTGGTTCGATGTCCATCTGGTTCTTCTTCAAGGAATCGAAATCAACAAGTCTTCCATAAATCATCGATTGCTCCATTTTTGATCTGTAGATAATAAAAACTAAACGCACAAATGTATTTCTCGAGGTTATGATGTTAGTATCTGAAGTTGAGAGTGTGAGCAAGGAGAACTTGATATCAAGAACATAGTAATGAAATGTTTTGTTGCGAGTTCTGTAGAAGTCGATTTCAGAGTATTTCAAGAGTATTCTAGAGTAGGTGATATTCTAAAGACTTTGAGAAGATTTCCCTCTAAAACATTCTTTTGAAAGAAATTACCGTCTGTAACTTTCTGTTGCTGTTATCTTGAAAACTTACGACTTTTTATCTTTTTAACTAAGAAGATCATCTGGGTCATAATGTGTCAGACGATTGGTCACTCAACACTACCATATTCAAGTTTAGTCTGATTTCTTTGAATCTTTCTTCACTCAACGGCTTAGGGAAGATATCTGCCCATTGATGATTTGTCTCAACAAATTGTAGACTAACGATCTTCCTCTATACGTAGTCTCGTAGGAAATGATGTCTAACTTCAATATGCTTTACCCTCGAGTGTTTTATTAGATTCTTTGATAGGTTGATAGCACTTGTGTTGTCACAGAAGATTGGGATTTGTTCTTATTGTATTGAATAATCCTCTAACTGATACTTGATCCGCAACATCTGTGAGCAACAGCTTGCAATTGACATATATTCAACTTCTGCGGTAGATAGAGCAATTGAACTTTGCCTCTTACTTGACCAAGAAACTAGATTATGGCCAAGAAAGTGACAATCTCCACTTGTACTATTCCTATCAATCTTGTGAGCATCATAGTAGCCAATTAACCTGAAATCTTTACCTTTCTCATACATTAAGCAAATATCAATAGAGCTTGATAGATATCTCAAAATTCTTTTAACAGCAGTATAGTGAGATTCTCTAGGATCTGCTTGAAATCTCGTAGACAAACAGACACTAAATAGAATATCAAGTCTGCTTGCTGTAAGGTAAAGTAAAGAACCAATGATTCCTCTAAAAAGGTTTGTCAACCTTCTTACCTGCTTCATCCTTAGATAAAAGGTTTGAAAGATGCATAGGATGTTGGGCCCGTGTTTTGCGTACCGGGGCGAACTCAAGCCCAATCTATCGGGGTGAGTGAGGCCCCGCATACCTCAAGTTTGAACGCGACCACAACCTTAATTGGTATTGTCCTCTTTGGTCTGGGAATCACTCTCCAGGATTCGAACACAAGACCTCAAGGTTTTATAGCTTCCACATGCTCGCCTCTTACCAATGTTGGGTCCGTGTTTTGCGTACCGGGGCGAACTCAAGCCCAATCTATCGGGGCGAGTGAGGCCCCGCATACCTCAAGTTTGCAC
>JAOTAX010000197.1:36017687-36033203 GCA_025629825.1 Erythroxylum guanchezii
CCATGTTCTAATTCGGTCATTAAGGAGATCCAAATCTCCCATTTACAATCAGCTTTAACATGCAGTCATGAGTTGGATCCTTTCTGCCTCAAAACCTTATAACTTAATCATTTCTCATACAATTAAGGCGATTCAAAGCTTCATTTTCAATAGACTCATATGGCTATCACATATCCAAATACGGCTCAAAAATGACGTAAATTGGATTTATTGTGATTTTTACAAGCCTGTTCTTTTCTGTGTCACTAACGTTAGCAACACCCTTCACTTTTTCAGCCATATCTAACATAATACTCGTCAAATTAAAAATACATTTTTCGACAACACATTTTTGAGCATTTTGTAAGAAGAACTCATCATCCAATTCTAACTCTAAGGTCCTCAAACAATTAACTTTTAGTTCTCGTTTCAATCTAGCTGGTATTCTGAACCAGTGTCAATTCGGGGCCTCTTACATTTATTTGGCTCACCCTAAAATCGTGAAACAAATCAGGGAGACAGTAGACATCTGGATCTACAACTTCTATGTTTTGAGTTTCTCCAAATTCACACGTTAAACAGCTCAAAACAAATGAACTAAGAGAGTTACGAATCTGTCTCCATTGACAGCTTAACCTTCAAAACCCTAGATTTTGATTTAGCCCTCCAACCACCATAAAAACGAAATTTCTTCATGTTAAAGTGTCATTAGACATCAAAGAACAAAACACCATCATCCAAATCATCAAACCCATAACTTCCATCAAGTGGGTTTCACAAGAGAAGAGAAAAACTAAGCTTTAATCCATAGATCTAAGCATTAGAATGGAGGCTTACCTTTTTATGTTACCCAAATGCCTTGGTTCTTCTTCTCTTCCTTGTTACAAGGGTTGAAAAAGCTTAAGAGAAGCTCCCATGGTGTTTTCGTGAGAGAGGGAGTAGAAGAAGACAATGTTTTTGTCTTATTCTCCAACTAGCTCCTTTTATATGACTTATGTCCACTTATTTACAAAATTGCTATTCTTGCACTATTTTTCAACATCTGCTCATATAATTTCCTGTGACCACCGAAAATGTCATACATCATTAAATTGATGCCACTAAAAATTATTATTCACTATCCTGGTTTTAATGACATCAATCTCAAATACTGATTTATTTCGGTATACCGGGTAAACTAGATATCGGGTATTACAAAAACTTTGTCATTAAAATCTTTAATAGGGATTAATAACAAAATCATATAATGGACATAAAGTTTTTCTTTCTTTGAGAAATCTTTTAAAACCTAACCTATGTCCAAGAAATTTGGTTTTCTAGCACTTCATATTAACTATATTAAGTAAAGGTAATTTTTACTTAGAATATAAGGTAAATGGAAGAAATAAAGTAATTAGTTATATCCTTTAACAATAAAATACGATTAGAACTTTAATTATTTATTTGGTTAATCTCATTATGTTATTTGAAATAATAACCCTCACTACTACTTTAGAAAGATTAATCAAATCTCTCTAGTGGGCTAGGTCTCCATTCAAATTTATTTAATCTTAAGTTACTCAACAATCTAAAAAAGCTTAGTTAGGTAGATAAGATCCTTATCAACCACATCTTATATGACTACTAGATTAGGTGACAACTCTTGCTAAACAAATATGATATGTTTTTACTAACCCTACCTTTGAATTAATCTGATCATAAATCCATTCATTTAAATCATATAAATTTAGTTAAGTATAACCCATTAATTTAAAATAAAACATATCTTGATTAAAGAGGCCTTAAGTCCCTCAACAAGCCTTATAATAAACATAACTCTAGTTTTATCTGTAAATTGAAAGGCAACAATCATGTTCTTAATGTGTAATTGATATTTAACGAGTTATTTTTCAAATGGTCTCACCAAGCATAAATTACATGTAAAATATCATATATTTTAACATACAATTCAATATGCATATACAATATATCAAACATATAAATCAAAACATTCAATATAGAAAAATATAACCAAATTATGTACATAACATATTAAGCCTTATTTGATTTTAGTTATTAATCTTCATATTCTAAAATAATATTTTTAACTCCTTGGGTAACTAAATTATATTAAACCATTGATTCATAAATAAATCAAAATTTTGTTCCAAATATAAATTTAATTTGATTTGAAAAGAAATTTCAAATTCAATTTAATAACCATTTTCGATTATCTTAATTCCTTTAATAAAATTACTTGAAAATAATTTTCAACAAATTACTCTTCTTACTTATTATAAATTTAAAAACTTCTTTTTAAAAAATTTAAAAAGTAAGATATTCTAACCTAATCATAAAACTATTTAATCTAGTCAGAAATAAATTTTTTTATTTAAAAAACTATTTTTTAATATTGAAGGAAATTTTTTGTAAGTTAAAATTCTTTTAAATTTAATTAAGAAAGCTCTTTAAATTATTTATTTAGAGACTATTTTTTAATTAATTGGAAAATCATTCCTTAATAAATTAAGAAAACTATCTTTAAAAATATTAAAGAAGACTTGATTTTCTCAATTAATAAATTAAAAAACATTTACAAATTTAATCAAGAAAAATATATTTTCCAATAATTCAAGAAAAACATTATTCAAATTAATAAAGAAATATTTTTTAAATGAATATAATGATAAATCTCAATTAAATAAATAATAATGATATCGTTGTCGCCTGCAACCAAATTAATACCAACTCTAGCAATGAAAAATGTAGTTAGTGAAGAGTTTAGATCGTTCCCACGAAGAATTTTAACGGTAAAGGTTATACGAGTTTAAAACTAAAACAAATTAGGGGGTTTTAATTCACGTAAATTTAAGAAATTAAAAATGGCAGAAATCAAAATTTGACAAAAATAAACAAATCTGAAAATTCAGTAAACAAACCTTGGTTTAGGTCACCTAAGTTATCAAACTAATATGGGTCCTCGATATAAAACTCAGTCCATTAATAAACATTAATTGGGTGATGTTTTCTTTTAAGATTAAATAAATAGAAACATGTATTGTAAACATTCTTATTAGTCAACAACTTAGATATGATCTTAAGTTTAATTGATTAATAGCTTTAAGAACTAAGAAACTAATGAACAAGACCACACACATATGACATACATTTAATCAAGTTAAGCATCTTTTTAGAATTTCCAAACTCTAACGTAAAGATGGTAATCCTAATTGCCACTTGGGATCAGCAAAACTGAACGTCAAATCCTACTAATCTCGCTATAAATTAAACAAATCAATTCCTAGTTGTACACCCTAGAAATCAATCAATTCAATCATGAAAAGCAATTCAGAAGACACTCAACAATCATCAACGAAATAAAGTTTATTTAGAAATCTCACACATACTAGATGGTAACGTGGTTCCCTTCAACCAAGAAGAAAGATTTAGCTACTCATAAATAAAGTAAAAACCAACAGAAGAATAGCAAAATACAAAGTCTTCATTCCTGGTCTTTTTCTAGAAAAATATGAAAAATCCTCAAAAACCAAAAACTATGTAGAAACGTAAAAATTGCTACCTTCGTGAATGGTGAATGTCATTTTTAATGATTTTGAAAGCTCTCCCTCTTCCCTCATGTTGTAATCTTCAGCAGATACACTCCTCCCGTATTTAGGTCGTAGATCCCCATTAGTAAGGCAACAACTTGATTCCTAAAGTCACGAAGATCTAAGGTGGATCGAATTTGATTTCAAATCAGATTCTGCAGATAACCTTTTTCCTTGCACGTGCCTATGCTTAAAATACTTTATTCTTAATAAGGAGTGAATTCATTCAAGCTCGAGAGTTATTCCAAGATTATAATACTTTAATCCTATTGACAAACGTCCCTTTTTTAGGATTTATATTACCTTAATCTTTAGCCAAACATACTTATCACAGACTTATGATAGCTTAACCTAATGTCCAAGCATACCTTTTCTTCTTTATTAAAAAAAAGCAATAAAACCCTAGTATCACTAACATTAAACAAAGTTGCCTTTGCGCCTAATTGGACCAACCACCACTATATTTTCCATAGCACCACATGCTGCTGGTAAGTTCCTAGTAACTCTGCTTCTACCATATCTTGCCTACAAGCTAATGGTAACTTTTTCCTTCTCCAGTTAGTCAGTATTCACTAAGGAGAAGCGACCATCGTTGCCTACTTCCTCACACTTTGACAATAACACTAGACAAGCAACATACTAATACATTTATATCCCTTTCTACAATGAACTCGTGAATATCATTAAGCGAATCCTCAAATAATAGTGGTAAGCTTTTGAATCCTATAAACGAATCCTTAAGTTGGGAAACCATATTAGTACTAAAGTATTGGATTTTGTACTGTACCGAATGAAAAAATATACAAAACCATAGTATTTCGCACTAAATGGTACCAATCATTTTGGGTAGTACTAGTCAGTACTTAAAATACCAATAAAATACTAGCTGGTATCATTAAATTCAAAATATCTAGGGACCAAAATTAAAAAAAAACTAGGTATAAATTACAACATGATATGTAGCAGGTAGGAAAAAGCAACCACACAGATGAGAAGCAGTCAGAAGCTAATCTTGTAACCACCGTAACCCTCGTGCATAGTCTACATAGCCCACAGCCACTGCAAGTCCCTCACAGCCACCGCAGCCGCCTTGCAGTCGTTGTCCCTCACAGTCACATCTCACCCCTCCTCTTCACCAATCAACTTCTCTCTACTGCTAGTTGTAGCCTATTACAACTTGCCGGTTCCTCTCCTCTATCTTCAGTCACCAGTTGCAACCTATAGCTTACCTCGTTGCTAGCAAGCTCCTCTCCTTTGGCAATTGTCACGTATTGTAGCCCACCAACTCTTCTCCTCTACTAGTCGCTAGTCACCACAATCGTTCGCCTGTAATTGCCAGTCATCATTGTTTGGCATCTTATGTTGTGTTGCACTATTGTGTTCTAAAATTGTAGTGTTTAGAGCCAAGTTTATATTTTGCTATAGTGTGTGTTAGTGGAACTATGGATCAATGCATTGTGGAATGTGTTTGTGATTGATTGGGATGTAGGCTTGTGGATTTCTCAACTTATGAATGTGATTGTGGATGGTTTACAAAAATGTAAACTGTGAGTTGTGAATTTGTGATTATGGAATAACAAAATGAAAGTTTGAATTTGTGTCATATCATAGTGTTCAATTGGAAATTAGAATTGATTTTGTTTTTAACTTATTGTGATGAATGAGAACTAGAGTTTTGAATTGGATTATGAATTTGAGTTTTAGGTTATTCATTTGTTGTTTGAAATTTGGAATTGCATTATGACTTTTGAGGTTGTTCTTATATAAAATTTGAGATTCAGATATATTAAAATTTGAATGAAATGATAGTCTTTATTATAAATTAGGTTATGTATTATAAATTAAATTTTGTAATCATTAAAATGAATTAGTTAATTTGTGCACTACAAGGAAAAGTGCGAAATACCGACGGAATGTTAGGGACTGGTAACACTCCGCTTATAGTTACAGACAAAATGTTACCGCGTCGGTGAAGAGAAGATAGAAGATGGGAGATTACCGGTAGCTTTAATTCCGTCGGTGAACATACGTCAGTAATTAAGTACAGTAAGCGTTGTTTAAAAACGTAACAAAACGACCCCGTTTTGAATTACAAATTAAAGCAGACGCGCGGAGCTTCCCCCCCCCCCCCCTCGCGCGCCTGCTGCTTTTATTTTCTCTTCTCCTCTCCCTCTCCCTCACTGTTGTCGTCAACCACCACCGCCTGCAACCATCAACACCGTCTATGGATTCGTTCAATGTGGAGGCGTGCGTTGTCGGCGTTCCCTACTCCGGCCACTGCAGCAGACGGTAATGCCCTGATTAAAACCATTTTCTCTATCCTCTAGGTTTAGGTTTCGATGGTTAATGGTTTGGGTTATAATGTGTGTGTCGTTTGATTTTAAATGTTAATTAGTGATTGTTAGTGAAATGGTATGTGTTTGTTGGAGAATTCATGGAACAAATTTGGATTTTTGTGTTAAATTAGGGATGAGAAATGACATGAACACCAAGTGTTCGATAAAATGCTTATAGATGTTTGTTTTGAAATTTTGTTGAATTTGAATAATTGGTGTTGTTTTGCAAGAAGCTTAGATTGTATGTTGATATATATATTATAGTTGTTTATAGGAATGTTATGTGGGGTTGAAATTGATATTGTTGTTTCAATTTATATAAAAATAAAAATAAGTTATAATGTTAATATATGATTATGTATTGATAATGATTATGTATAAGGTAACTTAATTGTAAAGAAATGAAATTTTTAATCTATTGAATAATTTTTATTTTGTTATATTAACTAACATAATTTAAATTAAAATATAAATTTGTTGAATATTTAAATCAAATGTAAGTGACCATTTATATATTCTAAAGATATTTTAAATTTATGTAAAGTACTTATTAATAAATTTGAACATTAATGACAAATATTA
Source organism: Erythroxylum guanchezii (assembly GCA_025629825.1). Classification (NCBI taxonomy): domain Eukaryota; kingdom Viridiplantae; phylum Streptophyta; class Magnoliopsida; order Malpighiales; family Erythroxylaceae; genus Erythroxylum; species Erythroxylum guanchezii. Next base: position 36,024,172 of record JAOTAX010000197.1, read on the forward strand.
AATACAGTTAAAAACTAAAATCAATGAAATAAAATAATTATTAATTCATTCATTCATTCATTAATTAATGAAATTATTCATAACTTTAATTAATAAGTAATATATTGGATAATTATATAATATAATTGTAGTGACTTCAATTGGAAAAAAAAAAAGAAATTTGTACAACTAGCCTAAATTTTTAATAACAACTTGTTTCATAATTCATAAGATACATCAAAATAGTTTGTCATCTATTTTGGCATAAATTTATATAATGATTTGTAGAAAATTTTTAATAAAAACTTGTTTAATAATTCATATTGTTATATTGTTATTAATAAATGGATAGTAATTAAGATTAATTTAATTCCAATTTGAATAATACATTTATTTTGTGTTCAAGTAAACAAGCAATCTTACTTTTAATTTAATTGGCATAATTTGTATAGTACATTGTTATTAATAAATGGACATTCAATTAAGATGAATTTAATTCCAATTTGAATTGTACATAAATTTTGTGTTCAAATAAAAAAGCAATCTAACTTTTAATTTAATTGGCTTAATTTGTAATATACATTGTTATTAATAAATGGACATGAAATTAAGATGCATTTAATTCCAATTTGAATCATACATTTATTTTGCTAGCAAATAAACAAGCAATCTTACTTTTAATTTAATTTGCTTAATTTGTATTGTACATTGTTATTAATAAATGGACATTCAATTAAGATGAATTTAATTGCAATTTGAATCATACATTTATTTTGTGTTCAAATAAACAAGCAATCTGACTTTTAATTTAATTGGCTTAATTGTGGCTTATACATTGTTATTAATAAATGGACATCAAATTAAGATGAATTTAATTCCAATTTGAATCATACATTTATTTTGCTAGAAAATAAACAAGCAATCTTACTTTTAATTTAATTGGCTTGATTTGTATTGTACATTGTTATTAATAAATGGACATTCATTTAAGATGAATTTAATTCCAATTTGAATTATTTCCTGATTAAGAGCTTCGTAGGATTAAATGATGATTGAATATAATTAATGGCCTTAATTGATTTAAATATTTCATACCAATTGCTGTGTTATATAGGAGAAAAGCTTTCTAACCTGTGATCAAATGTGTTGTTCGTTGTAGATACTCTTCTGTTACAAGTACATTCATTTGTAGCGAGTTTGAAGAGCAGCTTTACCAGGTATATAAATCTGTCTTCGGCTTCATCTATTACCTACATTTGTGTTTCGGTTAAGGTAAGTGTATATGTTGTTGTGTACGTATTTTTTGTACTTGACTTATTTTGGGTCGTTCCTTGTGAACTTCACTTAACTTGTGCAGTCGTTATTTATTTTATTCATTTTACAATAAGTATTAATCACCTTATCTTATCTTGTCGTTATCGACATTCTTCACGCAGTTCGTGAAAACTACTGATGAATGAAAATAATTTATGCAAATAATAAGTATTCATATTTTGATGAATACTTATTGTATACTTATTGAATAATTCCTCTCACATATATGATGAGGAATATGTATGTGAGATCTTTAGTATAGGTTCGTTTAGGGCGTTTTGAACCCATAAAAGTTAACGGAACCTTCCGGCATGATTGAAACTATGAGGCTAATCGAAGAAAAAAACGAGGAGCTTATGAGTCACTACTAGAAGGAGACTCAAGTCATAGATATTATCTTACATGTTTTGCATACTTTGCCGAGCATGAAGGACACTAACTATGGACTCATTGTTTTATATTAACAACCTTGCAGAAATGAGTTATGTTGATAGATCTTGGATGTATAGACGAGCAACACCTGATGGTTACTTTAATCCTGAATTTGTTGCTGGAGTTAAAACCTTTATCGATTATGCCTGTTCTCAACCTGCGTACAAAGATGGGCCGAAGATTAGATGTCCATATAAAAAGTACAAACACAATTGTTTCCTCCCTATTGAAGAAGTTAATGGGCATTGACTGAGAAAAAGGGTTTGTCCCAAATTATTTTGAGTGGACAAGACACGGGAAACTTGGCATTTGTAGCAGTTCAAGGGGTAATCAAGCAGAATCGTCTATGGATGTCAATAAGTTTGAAAGGGAGGTTGGAGCTTCAACAAATTATGTGGAAGACCTTGGAAATCCATACAGGCAAATGGTTAATGATGCAAGATGTACTACGTTTCAAGAAAATTTGGGCAATCTTGAAGAAGAACCGAACCCAAATGCAAAACAATTCTTTGACTTACTACAATCAGCAGACCAAAGTTATGGCCAAATTGTGAGACAATGACCCAATTGTCTTCGATTATGCGACTCTTGAACATTAAGTCTGAAGGGCATATTTTGGAACGTAGTTTTGATAATGTTCTTGAATTGTATAATGAATTACTGCCTCGTGATCATACAATGGTTGATAGTTTTTACAGTATGAAGAAACTTATTAGGGGTCTCGGTTTGCCTGTGGAGAAGATTGATTGTTGCAAATTAGGGTATACGTTGCATTGGGGAGATGATGTTGACTTAGAAGAGTGCAAATTTTGTGGGCAATCTAGGTTTCGGCCTAAACAGCATTTAATGAAGTAGAAATTAGTTCCATAGAAGTAGATGTATTATTTCCCATTAACTCCGAGACTTTAAAGACTGTATGCATCAGATGTTACTGCATGTCATATGAGATGGCATTCTGAACACGAACAAGAAGATGGAATAATGAGTCATCCATCAAATGCACAGGTATGAAAGCATTTCAATGACACCCATCTTGATTTTGTAGCTGACTCTCGAAATGTTAAGTTGGGATTATCAACGGATGGATTCCAACCTTTTGGTCAATCCGGGCAGCAATATTCATCATGGTCAATCATAGTGACTCCTTACAATTTGCCTCCGTGGATGTGTATGAAAGAGGCATATATGTTCTTGACCGTCATTGTACCAGGGCCTACTAATCCGAAGCATAAAATTGACGTGTTCTTACAACTATTGATATATGAATTGCAGAATTTGTGGTCATGTGGCGTTCGAACATATGATGTCTCTCTGAAATAGAATTTCGTGTTGAGGGCGGCTTTGATGTGGACCATTAGTGATTTTCTAGCATTTGCCATGTTATCTGGATGGAGCACAGCTGGAAAATTGGCTTGTCCTTATTGTGGAAACGATTCTGATGCCTTTTATCTTCCAAACAGGGGAAAAGTGTGTTGATTTGACAATCACAGGAAATTTTTTCCTACAGATCATCCGTTCAGACGCAATAAACATAAGTTCATTAAGAACACAATGGTAAAGAAAACTTCGGCCCCTTACAAAGATGTTGACGAGCCATTGCTGGAGATTGATGAATTAGGCTTGCTAAAAGTTACAGAACTTGAAGCTGCTGAAGTTAATAGAAGCATAAGTAACAACTTTGGTTGGAGAAAACGTAGCATCTTCTGGGATTTGCCATATTGGAAGACGAATTTGATACGTCATATTTTAGATGTCATGCATATCGATTTTTTTTAACAATTTATTCAATACAATAATGAACATTGAGGGGAGGACAAAAGACAATGCAAAATCATGAGGTGATTTGCAAATTTTTTGTTGAAGGAATGAGTTACATAAAGATCTTGAAACCGGTAAATATTTGAAAGCATGTTACACGTTGGACAAAAAACAAAGGAAAATCTTATGTGAATGGTTGAAGGGTTTAAAGTTTCCCGATGGTTATGTTTCAAACTTGGGAAGGTGTGTGGATATGAGGAAGTACAAATTATAAGGGTTGAAAAGTCATGATTGTCACGTATTTATGCAAAGGTTAATTCCAATCGCATTTCGGGAGTTACTACCGAATAAGGTTTGGGAAGTGATTACATAAATAAGTTTATTTTTCAAAAGTTTAACGTCATTTGAAATCAAGTACAGTGATATGGAACAGTTAGACAGGGAGATTCCAGTAATTTTCTGCAAGTTAGAAGGCATTTTTCCTTCAAGCTTTTTCGATGTTATGGAGCATTTACCTATGCATTTAGCATACGAGGCTAAACTGGATGGTCCAGTGCAATATTGATGGATGTATCCATTTGAGAGGTAATTCACTTTAAACATTCAGTTAATGATGTTTTCATATATTTGAATGGTTACATTGTAATACTAATATTTATAATACAGGTATTTGCATCACTTGAAGAAAAATGTGAGAAACAAGGCTAGAGTTGAAGGTTCCATTTGTAATGCTTATTTAGTTGAGGAGACTAGTACATTTTATGGACATTATTTTGCACCACATGTTCACACAAGAGTAAGAAAAGTTCCTCTTAATGACGATGGGGGAGGTAATAGTGAAGTTGATGGCAACATATTCATTTTCACATTTCCTGGACGAGCATATGGGCGTGCAACAAGAAGAATGTTAACAGAGCAAGAAATTGAGGCTGCCCATGGTTACATTTTATTAAACTGCCAAGAGGTTCAACCTTTCGTGCAGTAAGTTCAACCACATTATAGTGGTACTAACATTTTGTCTTTTTGATACCTAAATTACATGATAACATTACAGGATGTACGAGGCATTATTACACAAGATCATGTCAAACAACACACAGGATGAAGTCAATAATGAGGTTGGGAGACACTTTGTATGACGGTTTGAGAGATATGTTAGTTTCCAATTACCAATATTCTCTGTGTTAAATTATACAATACAAGTGTTGAAATAAGCGTATATGGTCATTGATATTGAAATCATTTCTTTTTGTAGCCCTTAGAAAATCGAATAGAGAACAAGTTCATTTCTGATATTACTAAGGGACCTCTGCGAACTATTAAATCGTATCCAGTTTATTTCGTTAATGGCTTCAAATATCATACAGAAGCTCATGGTCATAGTATGGCAACAATAAATAGTGGAGTTTCCATACAAGGGAAATTCATGGATTACTGTGGTAAAATCATTGAGATACTAGAAGTTGAGTACCCTGCGTTGCCAATCAAGGGAACTGTGATATTTAAGTGTGATTGGTTTGACCCCACTCCAAATGTTGGAACAAAAGTCAATAGTCGATACAATCTTGTTGAAATCAACTCGCATAGGAGATTGAAACATTTCGAACCTTTCATTTTGGCAACGCAAGCAAAACAGGTCTGTTATGTTCCTTTTCCTAGCATGCGACAGGATAAGTTAGATTGGTTGGCGGTGTGCACAGTTAAACCTAGAGGTGTGTTTCAATCACATCGAAAAGAAGATCAGAGAATTGACAGTGAAGCGTTTCAGGAAGATGCTTCTTTTATAAATGCATCTGTGATATATGACGATAATGAACCTTTGCACGATCCATCACATGAATATGTTGATCTTTTGTCTGGAGAGGAGGCAGATGGTCAATGATCTTAAGAGGAGTCAGATTTTGATTCTTATTCTTCAAAAAGTGAAGATGAGTGTAATGTACAATTAAGTTATGATAGCGATTAGTTTATGTATGCACTGCAACATTTAATTTCCTTTGAGAAGTAATATGTACTCAAACTTTCCAAAATATTTTGTCAAATGTTTATTTCCAATTCTTAATTAAGGAATGTCGACTTAGCGTTTGGTTCCGGATGGACAAAATTCATTCCGTTGGGAGGAATGTGGTAAAATTGTGCCTACCGAAACAATAAAGGATTCAGCAACAATCTCCACTTCTTTACGTAATGATCGTTTGCCTTCCATAAGCATCTTCTACCTGAAGGTGTATAGTATCATACAACATTCAATTTCCTTATTATATACATCTCAATTCAAACATATGAAGTTGTTATCTTAACATTTCATGGAATATATTACATGTTTGAAGCTGTAATGAATCTCGAAGATGACATGTATGCCGAAGGAGGCGGGAGTAATGACACAACAATCGATGAAGGATTTGGCAAATCAGTTGCTTTGGAGAAGTTGCCAAATCCATAGAGCTCATCTGGAAATTCACGTACGTATACGTATTCAGGATAGGTTCCATTATCCCATTTTAAAATGACAATATGTAAGTTCCTTCCTATTGTGTTGTAGGTAAACCATTTCCAAATGTTTCACAAACAAACTTAGCAATAGCGGAGAAGATGTTGCAAGAAGGTATTCAAAACCAAACACGTGTGGGAAGAACATATATTGTTTCTATTGGAGCGTTCGAACATGCGAGGAACCTTCTGCAATCCACCAATCGGGGAGTCCTTTACCTTTACCGACTCGCATGTTACTTAGAATCCAACAAAAAAATAAAATCATTGTCATGTATCTATGTAATACAATTGGGATGTGCTATGAACTAGTTATATTATTATACTATGACTGTATCAATTATTCTCATTACTAAATTTGAAGTTATGGTAAAAAACAATTCATCAGATGTTTCATTTACATATATTGTGTAAAATCACATGATTTAGAATCAAATTGAAATATTTCATGGAGAATTCAGTAAACAACTAATTCTAGGTACAAAAATGGGACCAAAGAGACCACGGCATGTAATGCGGCCCAGGTTCAAAGACATGTTTGGAGGGACTTACTCTGAGGGTGGCCCATCACAACCTCCACCTGCAACTGAGTCACCACCACCATCTCCAGCCCCTATAGTTGAAGGAACATCATCACCTGCGACTGTTGATGTAGAATAAACCAACAACCATATATCTTCTAATACAGTTATGGAAGATGAAGGAGATGAGATGCAACCTGGATCTGAGTGTCCTAACGGCAGAAAGTATATAACCGTATCCAATAAACAATAAGTGTAATCTGGATGAAACACTATATATGATTATCATTATATTGCTATGTTAAATGATTGCTAGGATTATTACATCAATTTGTTCTTATATTAGGTTCATTCCGTATGGACCGTGTTCAAGACAAATTACATCTACTTTTAAAGAGAGGATTGATCATGAGGGTTATGCATGGAAGAAGATCTCTAAGGCCACAAAGACATTTTACTTTCAGAAGTTTGAGATACAATAAGCCATAAATATGTGTTTTCTTTTTGTTGTATACATTCATAACATTCATATAAATTAATTATAAGCTTTAATGAATTTATTCCTTTTATTCTCATAAACATTTTTACTAGAGTTCTGAACTCGATAGGATAATACATAATGTATAAGAATCGCGAGCCCATATACGTTATTGCGATTTTATTAATCAAATACACAATTCTGGTGTACGACCCTCTTACATTCCTGAGTCCACATGGAGTCATTGGCTGGAGTACTAGAGATCACCTGAGGCAATGCTTATATCGGGCTGTAACTCCACCAACAAACGTGGTAGGGTAGGAGCAGATAGTCTTCCTGTTGACACGGGAGGATCAATTACTCACCGCGAGCACGCAAAGAGACTTGTAAGTAATTAGAATATTACATTTATATTCTAAATTTGTACTTTGCTTTCTTGAACAAGGGGTAATATCATAAAAACAAACGAGACTCTGCTGAAATTTTTATTGCTTCTAGTTCAATTTATTACTTTTCATTATTATGCAGGAAAAGTCTATGGGCGTTAGGCCTACACCCCATCAGTTGTTCTTGCATACTCACACCAAGAAACATGACGGTGTGACGTTCATCACCATCCGATGTTGAGAACTAAATGTATGTTAATTTAATAGTTTAATATTCAATCTTACTTTTAATTATCACTTACTAATGAGAATATACGCATTGCCTCATAATAGGATCAAATACAATAAACAATTGGGCAACAGTCGTAGGATGAACAACCTGTTGATGAGACCCGGGTATATTTTGATGCAGTTGGTGGCAGGGATAGTCGGGAAAGGATCTTTGGCCTAGGCTCATGTGCCAACACATTTTATTCGCAGTCTTCCACTATGTCAACAACAGCAGCATCTAGTTCAGAGCCCACAATGCGATGTATCAATCAGCTTGAGGCCACAGTTCAAACATTGATGGAGGTAATAAATAAGCTCAGAAATGACATGGATGAAATGAGAATGAAGGATACAGACTCATATTAGCCACGCTCACCAAGACTTTAGGATTGTTGTTGTCATAGATTTGGTTTTTAGTTATGTACTATTTAACGTTTAAATTTACAGTTAACAATGAAGCATTTTCCCTTTTTATGATCATTTAACTTTTTCTATAATAAAATTCTATGGGTTCAAAACTCCTAAACTTATGTAACAATAATTTATAATTGTTCAAATTGGAATAACTTTTAACAACTAGATTTTTGGATAATTGTCATTCAACTAGACATTAACAAAGATTTACAGGTGACTTCAGCGATCTAACAGGTTCCACCTTTATTAAGCAATCAAGGGCATATTTGATTAATAGGTGATGGTTACCGATGGTATAGGTTACCGTCGGTGTTAATGTTATGATTTTCTGACGAATCCGTCGGAATATATCTCAGCTCTCTCCGATGGAACCGTCAAAAAATATAGCCTCGCTCTCTAACGGTTCTGTCAGAAATTCATTCTACTAACTACGATGGAACCGTCGAAAAATATAGCCCCACTCTCTGACGGTTCCGTCGAAAATTCATTCTACTAACTCCGACGGTTCCGTCGGACAATTCCTCCTTACTATAGCGACACTTTTCATTTTCAGTCAGTGATAAATTAATGACCGTATTATCTTACCGTCGGTAATCAATACCAACCGTGTCGGTGCCGACGTCAGCCTCCGTCGCACTATTACATCGATAAATTAGATTACCGATGGATTCTCCCTGGTTTCTGCCGGAAAATTCCATCGGTAATAGTTATTTTTCTAATAGTGGTGGTTGAATTGTATGATTAATAATTATACAAATTGAACTATAGATGCTTTGAGTTTATGTCTATAATTGTATTATTTAATCAACTAATCAATAATCATTGTTGGATCCCGTTCCTGGAACCCAACTCTCTTGCTTAAAGTCGTGAAACTTGAGCGTGCGTATTACTTTGAAGGGTTGTAAAAAAAAAGTTTCATTCTTAATCCCTTTGAACCCTTAAAGACATCATGAATACATCTTCAATCTTACATCATCCCAAATTTTCAGT
>JAOTAX010000197.1:36033303-36049517 GCA_025629825.1 Erythroxylum guanchezii
AATCCTTGCTTGTTCTTGGAAATCCAAAATCAATGGCTTCCTTCTTCTTGCCCTTGGAAAGGTCCTTAATAGCCTAACACAAACAAAATTCCATAAATTTCCATTCAATTTGAAAAAAAAACCCCCCAAATTTCCCCTAATCATCACATAAATGCCATAAACCCTAATCAAGCTCTAATCTAACCCATCCATGGTTCATGTGGGTTAAAAAAATTCAAATCCAGCTTAGAAACCCAAGACTCCAAAGGATTTCACCATCTTCTTCTTCCTTTTAACTTTCTCTCTCTAGAACTTCTCCATGAACAAACCTTAACCATTTCTCAACAAAGAAGATGAAAAGTGGGAGAACTTACCTTAGAAAGCTTGATTCCTCTCCTTGTTCCACGAAATTCCTTCCCTTTCTCTTGGATTTCCTTCTCTTATTTACCGACTTCTCCTTCTCTCCCTTTCTTCTTTGTTTTCTTTCTTTCTTTTTCTCTTCATTGTCGTGCTCTTCCTCCTTCTGTACACGACAGCCTCTTGTTCTCCTCTTTAATGAGTGATAAATGACTTAAATTCCCCCTCCTTTAAAGCCTTGTAACTTGCCTCTTTAAGTGAACTTCCTAATCTGCCCTTCATTTAGCCTTTAAAAACTGATATCTTGCCTCCATAAATTGATCAGGTAAATAACATAATTTGGCAAAACTTCCTTCTATAGAATTGTTCCTCGATGTCTCCTCTTTAAAAACGACACAAAAATCACCCAATTCGGATTAGAAAGGAAGGAGTTATGGCCGAAATACTATCGGACCTTCATAAAATCCGAGACTGAAAATCTATTCAACTTCAATCCAGAAATTGACAATCTTAGGGATGAAATTAAATTTCGATCCCTTCACATGACTTGTAGCCTCATGTCCCAATTTTATTTTGCCTCAAGAATCAACGCAATCGGATTTCTATAGCTCCCGAATTTCGTAAATTACTGAACCATGTTCAGAAAATTATCCAACTTATGACCTTTAACCAATCCTATGACTTTGATTCAATCAATCTCTTTCTATTTCTTTTCAATTTCATAAATTTTCCTTCCTTTATACATGACTAATCTTGGACAACTTCTCATTTAACAGTCCTAATTTCTAAGAAAAGTTCGGGGCCCAACAATCATACATAATAAGTTATAATTAAGACTTTAAGGTTGAATTATGTGATTACACAAATTCAATTATAAATATGAGTTTATAATTGAATTATGTAATAATAAAATTGAGTTATAGCTATGACTTGCTAGTTTATGATTGAATTATATATTCATACAAAATAGGTTATAGTTTTGAGTTTATTTTTGAATATATAATTTTTCAAAATAGTTTACACTTTTGATGTTATGTTTGAATTAAGTAATCAAACAAAATGAGTTATAGTCGTGAAAGTGTAGAAATTAATGTATATGTATATATTTGATCCTTAGGTTTAGAAAGAAACATAAGTTATTGAGAAACTATTATTGATTTATTTCTTCATATTTTTTACACAACTTTATTTTGATATGAAGTTATTAAGCTAATTTTGATATATGTCTTCATTTATTTTTACAGTTAAATGAGAGGAAGTTCAAGTACTCTTTATAATTCAACCACTTTAGGAAGATTCAATAATCCAGCCTAAGCTTATGCTAGATTAGTTCTTGGAATTAAAAACCGTACAATTCTTTACTTTAAAATAAGCATTTGAAAGGTGGAGGAATCACCAGATTAAAGAAACATTTAGCTGGGCTCAAAGGTGAAGTGGAGTCTTGTAAAAAAGTGAGCCATAATGTGAAATAACAAATGAAGACTTTACTTGAAGAGTATCAACATAAGAAAAATAGAAGGCAAAAATTGAATTACAAAATTGGTAGTGAAAGTTCTTTTGTTGGTGTTCAGGAAGATAATGAGAATGTTGTTGATGGTAGTATTCCCACCCAAGCACCTGATGTTACAAATGTCTAAATTTTTTACACCATGTCTAACACATGGAGCTTAGCCTTCAATCTATAGTGCCTTACAATCTAGATAAGTGTCTTATAATGTAGATATAGAAATGCCTAGATGATAGTATAATTCAAGTATAGCATTCAATGCTTCCCAAATTTGTTATTATCAGCCTATAGTAAATGCTATTACCTCTTACGATATATGGTATAGGATACAAAGCTCCACTAATTGATAACTACAGAGGTAAACTTTTGAGTAACTTTGTTTATGAAATTAAAATTATTTGGATGAAAGAAGAATGATTTGGGCTACTTTTAGATGTTTAATCATGTATAATGGTTGGACAAAAAGAAAATATGAGCCTATTGTTAATTTTGTTTGATTTATTCTACAAAGGGGACAATATTTTTGAAGTCTATTGATGTATCTAGCCTTGTTAGGAATGTTGATGCTCTATTTGAAATATTTGATGAAGTTACAAATAAAGTTAGGCCAGAAAATGTTGTCTAATTTATTACTGACAATGATTCAGCTTAAAAAGCTGCTGGAAGAAGATTGAAAAGAAAGCGTAATTCTTTTTATTAGTCTCTTTATGTTATATATTACATTGAATTAATGTTGGAAAATATAGGGGATGCTAGGTATTTTCTTATTATTGATGACACTATGCAAAAATAAAAAAGGTTACCAAGTTCATTAACAATCGTGCATATGTTTTGAATTTAATGAGAATAGATTTCACAAATGGTAGAAATTTGTGTCATTATACTATTACAAGATTTGCAATATATTTCTTGTCACTTCAGTGTTTTATTATGATGAAGAAAGAGTTGAGATAAATGTTTACAAATGATAAGTGAGTTGTATTTCAACATGCTAGGTCTAATGCTGAATTGCAGGTTTCTAGAATTATACATGAAGATAATGAATTTTGGTCCCAATTCAAATTTTTCATCTGAGTTTAAGAGCCTTTAGTAAAGGCACTTTTTCTAACTGATAGTGATGAGAAGGCAACAATGAGTTATTTTTATAATGCCATAAAGAGGGCAAATGAAGAAATCAAAGACAATATGAAAAATAGGTCTTCTTTGTGCACACTTTATCTTGCAGTCATCAACGAGAGATGGAAAAGGCAACTTTACTCTCTGTTGTTTGCACTTGGGACATTTTTAAATCTTAGTGTCTATTTTAGACCAAGTTTTACAAAGAAAGCTAAAATTAATAAGGGATATTGTTAACTATTACAATAGCTGTTGCTTATGAGATAATGCAAGATCTCCTAAGCTCACAAATGAAGATTTATAAGTATGCTTCTGATAATTTTGGGATGTTAATTGCTATTCGTCAAAGAGACAAACTTAATCCAAGTATATATTTTTCACTTCGTTACTTGTAGAAAATTAGTCATCACTTTATTTGTTTATAATGCTACTTCTTTTTGTCTTTGGTAGGACCAATTTAGAAGTGATGTTCCAGAATTGCAACGGTTTACAATTTGAATTCTCAGTCAATGTGTGAGTGTAACAGGGTGTGAAAAGAATTGGAGCACATTTAAATTCATTCTTTTCGAGAAAAAGGATAGATTGTAGCACAAAAGATTGAATAACTTAGTCTTTGTTCAATACAATCTAAAGCTTTGGGAAATGTATGTTATTATCATTATTAAGCTAGATATAATTTCATATAATTTTTAACAATATAATTTTATTGTTTACTAGGACTCTTAATAGAACAAGTAGTTCTGTAGATCCAATTTTTCTTGATGATCATTTGATAGATTGGATTTCTGAGGAATTGAGTTTGATAGCTGAGAGTGACTTGGAAAATAATCTTGGATGAGAAAGTACTGATATGCCATTTGGTGTAATGAATTTGAATAAAGGTGATAATGAGTCTCCTCCTAATGATGAGGATTTTGCACTGAATGAGAATTAGAGTCAATGTAATTTAAGCAAGCATTCAATTGAATGAAGTTTTAGGTTTTTGTTTATCCTCTTTTTTTAATTAGACTTAACATTTGATGTATATGTTAAATTATATATATGCAATATAATTGTAAATATTTTTGTTTTAGGTTTCACTTATAGTGGTTTTTTTGGTACGAACTCTTATTATAAATTGTAATTATTAGAGAGTCATGAATATTTATTATTCTTTTTGTTTGATGTTTTGATGTAATTATTATTTCTTATATGATAAAATTGTAATATTTTAAATACTTTGTATTGTTCTTAATTTTTTATTTATATGATGATTAAATGTTATTTTTCATATTAATTATAATTATTATTTATTTGTAAAATATGCAAAAAATAATGTTAATAAAAATAAATAAATTATTGTTGTTTTAAAATTATATTATTATGATTTTTGGAGACATGGTTGATGTAAAATTATAAGTTATACAATACAATGTATTAAAAGAATATTATGTAATTTTAAAAGATTTAGGGACTATTTTATAAATTTAAAATTACCCCAAACGGTACCTGATATTGATAGATACTAGTATAGTACTGTACAAGAACTAAATCATGTATCGATACCAGTACGATATTCATAATATTGATCAGTACACAAACGAATATCCCCTCACTTACATGCGACCTTGAGTACTTGAATTGTTAGGACACTTCTGTCAGCTTTAAATCCATTACTCACTTTCTCTTATTGATTATTCTTTTGCTTATGCAATAGCGTTTTAGCTGAAAAGGCATTAGAGAAGATGGGTTCCAAACTAACATTCCTATGCTATGAATCTAGGTGTAGGAGCCTCTAGCTTTGTTTTTCCAAGTGACAACAATTAGGCTCTCCAGATAGAAAATATTATTATGTAATCTATATGGGTTTCTAGATTTAATGTTCTCATTTAATCTCTAAACATTTTGCATTCTATAATCATATTAATAAAAATTATACATTCTTAATCAAGTTATATAATTCAAGTATATCTTAATTCTACTATAGAAAATTAGGGCAATATTTGATCCCACACATAGGGGAAGAGATATGAAACATTTTTCAATCAGTTTTTCAAAATTAAGATCACTTTAAATTTTATAACATAGATTAATGCATAAACATAAATATAAATTGTACCTTATTATAAAGCTTGATCCTTTTTCTGTAGCTTCTTTGAACTAATTTTTGAAACAAGTTTATCACCACCACTATAGCTACACATATTTTTGACCTCTAATTGTATTCATACAAATAAGTTAAGAGATTTTTATGAGTAGTATAAAGAGAGATAGGTAAGAGGTGCTACGTATACTTCCTTTAGAGTCTAAGTCTATTTATAATATGGTCTAGATCTTTTGGTAATTTAATTGAAATAAAATTCTAATTTTAATTAAAATTTAATTAGAATTACAATTAATTCAAACTAAATATTAGTTTAGCCAAATAAAATCCAATATTTTATATTGTTCCTTATCTATCAAATATCTTATATTTAATTTTAAAATTTCTCAATCTTTACAATCCCAATTTGATTAAATTAGATTTTCTCATTAATTATTCTTTGTGTATGACCCATTACGTTCCTAATTATGTTGACAATGGATAGATGAATTAAAGTTCATTGATTAATCTCTAATTAAATAATTTATATTTATAGATTAATATTAACATCTAGCAACATATCATAGTCACCCAAATATTAAAATGTCAAAGTTGTTTAGAATAATCTTCTTATACACAATTTTTTTATGTAATTCAATCATTTCATCATAAAAGTATTCGATTGCTTTTCCACATAAATTTTAATTATAAGATAAAGATTGCCTTTAAATAATTATCACAAAATTAGAACCAACAAATTGACTATAAGGTATAAACTAACACCTTTAACTAAGAAAAAAACATTATGGAGGCATTTGATAAAGGCAGGTACGCACAGGCTTGGATCAAGTTCCCGAGTCAGTCGGACATCAATTTTGTTTGCCTCTTTTACAAATGCATTAACAGCACTCTAAATGCTGTTTAAGTAAGAACAATGGATTAGAGCTTTAGATGAATTTGAAGAGTTACGAGGAAAAATCAAATCTTAAAAAAAATCAAAATTATGTCACTTTTTATGTGTCACATTAACCACATCAACAATAAAAAGTGAATGAAGATAATATCTCTTTTCCAATATTTATAAAAGTGAAACTTTTTTCTGTTTGGGAAGGGAAGTTTTAGACATGTGTCCTATGCAGATGCCAGTCACAGGCCAAGTACAGCAACATCACAATATCTCGTACATCCATTAGCTCGACTCCTTAATTATTATGCAGAAGAGAAGCAAACAATGAAGAGGTAAAAAATATTGCAGATTCTTTACGGAAATTATAACTATCAGGAAGCAATCAAATTCCCTCACTAATGTAGCTAAGAGAATTTGAACATATAGAGGTCATCAATCTAAATCCTTAATGTTAGTTTTTTTAAATTAGGAAAAATGTTAACGTTGAGCCTTTTTAAAGGGGAGGCAATTGAACCAAAGTTGAAATTCCCCGAGTTCCGGGCCATTACAATCATTTCTTGTGAAAAATAAATCAGGCTAATTTCCAAAAAGAAAAGCATAAATCAGGCTGCAGTTGGCTGATTTCAATTTAGTAAAACTTGCGAAGAACTAAGTGAACAATACACATAAATTTACTTCATAGTCTGTATAATCACACACTTTTACGTACTTTTTGATCTTACAGCAGTTTATTTCCTCATACCAACAATGCTTCTACTCCTAGAATACAACTTTTCCTTCACACTTTCAACTTCCCTGAATGAGCAAGTCCTGTCTTCGTCAATCTTCCCAATCTTTCCTACTCCGACAGTATAACTCCTCCTCATTCCACTTCCATATGACCCTACTGTAGCAGCCTTAACTACTTGTCCTTGACGCACTTCTGACTCGGCTTCTGTTCTTCTTCTAGATGCCAACCTTAAAAGCTCCTGAAATTCATTGTCATCTCTTCTCCTGGAAGAAGTGGCACAAAAACTGACCGGAACATGGTTACTCTGAACAACTGGGCCGGCAACGAAACCGTTGCCATGCCCAACTTTGCTAGCGAAATCCATCATGCTCTTCATGTAGAATTTCTTAGCCTTATTGATGAAAACTCTGACAGGTGCTATAGTGGTCAGGATGACCTTGTTTTGCTTGTTTCCTTTTTTACTCATTTGACAACAACCCTATTGTAACAACCAGCAAAGAAGCAAGGTTTTTGGAGAACGAAAGACCTTTTAGCATTAAACTCTTTCAGGTGATGAAAAGATTTGATAAAAACCTAGATATAATATATGTGCCTAGTGGTTTGAGTAGTTGGTTCTTGTTACTGGTTACATTGCTTGAGTTATTTTCAGGATGTGACTTAAATATGGCACACTTTAGGTGTGGTATTATAAAACTCAATGCCAGTATATGTATCCTACGAAACTAAATTTAAAAAGAAACACACTGACGTACATATATTATGATATATACATAAGTGTGTTATAAAATTAGGTGGCAGATGATAGAAGACGTTGACGAAGAGTTGGGAAGTGATGTCGAATTAGAAAAGGCACTAAAAACTGATGGAGGGTACTAAGTGATTCATTCATATTCATTTTTTTAAATTTGAAGATTGTGATATTATATAGATTCTTGTGGTGCAGGAGGTAAAATTTTAGTTCTGTGTCATCAGACGTGAAGGCATGATGCTCGCTCCAAATTAATATTCAAAAATTTTAATTATCAGCCAATATATATATCATTAGTGATTGTTCCTAGCTTGGGTTATCTATGCAATTGGCGCTTTTAGTGCATATCGATCTGTTTTGTGGGTTTAAGTTAAAAATTATGCATCCAAAAAACATTTTAAAGAATGTCTTCATTTTTTTCAATTCCCTGAAGTATCATAGCTCAAAATTAGCTCAAACATACAGTAGACGCGATATTTAGATCAAAATTACCAAAGCAAACACATGCAGGTATATATATATGTATATACAGATAAAAATAAAATGAAGAAAATATTAATTTATTAATAAAATTTTCTCTTTGATTTATATATAAAAAAAGTATTAAAAATTTAACACATTGAGATATGAGTCCTTTCTATATTTAAGTTATCAATAGTTTTTATTCTTAATTAATGTAAAAAAATACATATTTAATACACGCCTTCCATGTCCATAAATAAATATTTGATATGTGAAATTTGTAAACAAACATTCACAAGAAGTAATATTTATGAAAATTTATACTAGGCTTGACCTAATTCCATTTAAAGTACTTTTCTTAAATTTTTAATTTAAAAAAGAGTAATTTATATAATTAAAAAAAAAAACATATGTTTCAACCTAAAACTTAAAGAAATTGTAAACTTACACATGACAAGCTTGTAATTAACAAAAATCAGTAGATGAATGGCTTGAGCAACAAGGGGTTATAGACGAGTAAACTTGGAGATAATCAATCAGGAAAAGACAATCCCAAATCTGTCTGAGTGTTCATAGATCTGCTTCTTAAATTCTAACCATTGACTATTTCCGGACTTGTTTGTTGATACTGAAAATTGTTTAAATTTGAAACAGCTGGATTCTTGGATACAACGTTTGTTTGGATTTAGTCATTAATTAGATCCAGATTTAAGAAGAATCTAAACGCAAATCAAATGACAAGCTGCTTGCCATCTCATTTTAGCTGTCCTGAATTCTAGAATTCAACTGAGCCTAGCTTCAATTTCCAATTAAAAGATCCAAGAAGTTTATAATACTAGTCCTTTAATTTATTACAGGGCTTAAACTTAGACCTAATTTGTATAAAATGTTACGAGATAACTTAAAATTTGGCATGGCTAGCTAGGTTAGTTGGTTTAAATGTAATTTTGAATTAAAGAAAACAGTAACCAATACACAACTGATAAAGATTTATAGTTTCGTAGTGTTTCAAATTTTCTTTTCATGTGTAAAGCAATTATAATTGATAGTTATCATAAAACTACAAAATGTACGTACCAAGGATAGAAAACACCAGTACACAGTCCTTGTATTTGAGTATTCCAGACTCAGTTTTTGCTCACAAATGTGATATAAGAAGAAGCCAACGAATATGAAAGCCAAGTCTAACAAGGAAATAAGAATTAGTGATCTCCAGCACTCATTTAGTTTTTTAATTTGTTAACAAATTATATTAGTTATGTATACAGGCATGACTAATCCCGCTAGTTCTAGGACACATTGCTTCACTTATTCCGTCAGTTTCCGGGAAAGAACAAGATCTTTCCTCATCAATTTTCCCAATCTTGCCTAGCCGAAGACTATAGCTTTTTCCCTTGTCATTACAATGTCTCAAAGCCTCATCTCCACAATTCCTTTTGAACTTCATCCCTCTTCTTTTCTTAGTCAGCAATTCCACAACTTACTTGAATTCTTTACTTTCATTACTTGCACTGATAGAGCTTTGATCGCTACAAATGCTCTCAGCCATGTCAGCTACTTGGGTTGTTGGGCTTCTTCCTGAGATTTTGCTATTGCGGCGAAGCAAACAAGCCATCATTCTCCTTATGGTGATGAAACGTCCTCCCATCGTGAAACATGTGAGATGAAATGGAAATGAAAATATGTTTGCATTTATATGTAATGAAATTTGACCTCAAATTAAGTTTGAGTGAGGTTTGGACTAGAAAACACAGCAATTTAATGCTCAATAGTCAAATACCAACGTAAAATGAGCTGTGTTTAATTAATTATCGTAGAATGCAAGTATACATATATCACAACGGACCAAAAGTGATTTATCAGTGTATCTGTAAGAACTGAATATGAAAGAATAAAATTGTGGAATACTTGATCATTATTTCATTGATAAACATGTATATATATACATAATTCAAGTATTGATTTTGACCATTGATTTTTTATTTTTATTTATTTTGGTAAGTTAGAAAAAATTAATTAATAAAACCAAGATATGTACATGAAGTTCTAACACAAGTGCCTCGGAGGACAAA
Source organism: Erythroxylum guanchezii (assembly GCA_025629825.1). Classification (NCBI taxonomy): domain Eukaryota; kingdom Viridiplantae; phylum Streptophyta; class Magnoliopsida; order Malpighiales; family Erythroxylaceae; genus Erythroxylum; species Erythroxylum guanchezii. Next base: position 36,043,244 of record JAOTAX010000197.1, read on the forward strand.
AACTGGTTCATAGCAACAAGCCACACTCCAACCAAAATCTACTCGTGACACTGTCAACCTCAAATAAGATGCAAACGGACTCAAACCAAAGAAGAAATAATAGAGGCAACTAAGCTAGCTGACGCTCAATCCACAATGACCTCCCAATGATGTAAGAAGTTTAAAGTATTCTGAACTCCTATAGCTGGTCTTCCTCAGAGACTACTAGAGTAGATTGCCATGAGGAAGAAACTGTGTTTATCCTTCGAAATTGTCCATGGATAGACCGGGAACCCAACCTGCAAGTTAGTGAAAACCAACAATGAAATAAAATAGTTACCTCACCTCAGTGAATAGGCTAATAGGCTCCCTAACGTGGGAGATTACCCCAAGATATACTCGCTCCACATCAATGGCTTCATTCTTAAAGGTTCTAGCATTACGTTCAGTCCATATGAGGTACACGATTGTGGAAAGAATGAGAGGGACATAAGGAAATGCCGAAAGCCCGATACTGGAAGCATTGCTATACCAAGAGAGGATTATTGAAAGTTTAAGCTGGTTAAGGATGGGCAAATGGAAGTGGGTGAGGCATTGGTCCCAAATAGTTTTAGAAAAGGTGTAGTCAAAGAATAAGTGATCTATGGATTCATTAGCAGCAATGCACAGAGAATAGTGATTGAGGGTGTATAGGTAGGGTAGTTTGTCCCTTGTTTGCAAATTGTAGGAATGCCAGCCATAAGGTAAAGGAGCATCGAAGTTGGCAATATTTGGATCAGACTAGCTTATACCAAGGAACATCCGGTAGGGGGCGTAATAGTTGGTAGGCTGAGACATTGGTATATCTTTTAGTGGGGCTAGCTAACCATTCCAGACAGTCGGGTAGGGAGGAATTGGGGACATACCCTGGGGGATCAAGGTGCCTTATGATATCCATAAAAACCTCATTCAATCTCCAATTATCATTAATTATGACTTCAGTCACCCAAGCTGAGAGTGGGAGCTCCGAGCCATTGATCACTCTCGGTGTAGTCAGGGTCCTCAGTATACAGTGTGGGAGCCAAGGATCCTGCCATAAAAGAGTTGAGATACCATTGCCAATCCTAAATCTGAATTGAGGACACAACTTATCCCTCACTGATAAAAGCTTACGTCAACTCCAAGAACTAGTATAAGTAGGCTGGGCCCAAAAATTTTGCCTTCTTAGAATTATAGTATGTACCCACTTAACCCATAAAGCTTCCTTATCTACGAACAAATTCCAAATCCTTTTGCCTAACAAAACTTGATTCCAAGTAGTCAGATGCTTAACTCCTAAACCCCCTTCCCTTTTTGGCTGACAGATATCACTCCACTTAACCTTAGCCGACGTTTTAGAAGCCGCCTTACCCGCCCATAGAAAATTCCTAAGCTTGGCCTCTATGTCCTTCAGAATGGAAGAGGGAAGAATAAAATGAGAAGACCAATAAACATAGAAGGAAGAGAGGACATAAATGACCAATTGGAGTCTACCCGCATATGAAAGACTCTTGTGAGTCCAGCTATTTATCCTATTGTCAATTTTGTCTAGCAGAGAAGCACAATCCCGCCTAGTGAGACGACTTGTAATGAGAGGAACCCCTAGATACCGAAAAGGGAGAGATCCTTGCTGCAGGCCAGAAACAACTTTCATCCTACGGCTTAGATAGCCAGCAACCGGGAATAAGTAAAAATGACTCTTGGAGGTATTCATGTCCATACCAAAAAACATAGAGAAAGTGCACAAGGAGTCAAGTAAAAGTTGAGCTGAAAATAAGTCCGTATGACAAAACATTAAGAGATCATCCGTAAAAAGAAGGTGGTTGATTTTAAGACCTTGACATCTCCAATGGTATTTGAACTGAGGAGCATTTTCTATATTAGCTCTCAAATTCCTAGAAAAAACTTCCATACAGAGAATGAAGAGGAAGGGTGAAAGCGGGTCTCCCTGTCTTAAACCCGACTTACCTTTGAAAAACTGTGTAGCCGACCCCTTTACCAAAATGGAATAAGACGGGGAGGTGATACATTCTTCGATCCACTCAATGAACCTCAACGGAAGTCCTATTGCTTCAAGAGTGTTAAGGAGAAATTCCCAATGGATAGAGTCATAGTCTTTTTGGAGATCCACTTTGAAAGCACACCGCTTATGATTATTGGAAATGTGGTAGTTCTTAAAGATCTCTTGTGCTAAAAGAATGTTGTCCCCTATTCAGCGATTCTTGATAAAGGCACTCTAATTAGGACAAACTAGGTGTGGGAGAATTTGACTGAGCCTATTTGTTAAAATTTTAGTAATAACCTTATAGAGCATGTTGCAACAGGAAATAGGTCGAAAGTCTAGGATAAAGGAGCGATGAGCTGTTTTAGGGATAAGGGAAATGAATGTGGAATTGAGCTCCTTGAGTAGTTTTCCATGGAGAAAAAAGTTTTGAATAGCTCCCGTGACTTCATCCCCTATAATTGGCCAAGCTTGCTGATAAAAGAATCCATTAAACCCATCAGGGCATGGGGCTTTATTGGGGTTAATAGAGTGAAAAGCCTCTCGAATTTCTTGAGGGGAAACCTCAGCAATAAGGGCATTCGAAAGACTGTCCTCAAGGGGAGAGGGAAAAAGAGGAGCAACAAACTCCTTGGAGGAGTGAAGATTCTTAGTAGCCCTTATGGTACCCTTAAAGTAGGCTAGAAATTGAGCCTAAATTTCGGGAAGACCCACAACTCGGATGCCATTGCCCACATCTAGACTATGGATGGAAATTCTGTTCCTATGGGCAAGGATAGAATTATGAAAAAATTTGGTATTCCAAACTCCTTCTCGAAGCCATCGGATCCTAGAGGATTGTCTATAGAATGATTCCTGATCTGCAAGAGATCTATAGAGCTCTCCAATAGCTTCTGATTCCCTAGCCAGCAGGATGGGAGAGTTTGGGGAGAACTTTAACTGATCCTGAATGAGATTAAGAATGGCCTTATTACTCTCTACTCTTGCATGGAGATTCCCAATTTGATCGGAGTTCATGGTTTTGAGGGCGCTCTTGACTAACTTCAGTTTGGTCACCACCCTAAACAAAGGAGTTCCTATTATTGGAGAGGCCCAAGCTGCCTCAACAGTCTACAAGAAATTGGGTTAAGAAGCTAGGAAATTGAAGAATCTAAAGGGGGAAGAACGCTTTTGTAAGATTAATATCAACTTAACCACTAAAGGAGAGTGATCGGATATATGAGGGTTCAGAATGACACAGTAAGATAAAGGGAACCGAAGGCTCCATGCGGAGTTGATAAGCGTTCTATCCAATTTTCGTGCTTTGAAGAAGTCACCTAATTGTTTATTAGACCACGTAAACTGAGGACCACTAGCATTTAAGTCAAATAACCAATTGTCCCCAAGAAACTGTCTAAAGTCACAAAGATTACTCAAGGCTGAAGGACTAGGAGGATCTGCTTCCTGAGAGTAAAGAATGGTATTAAAATCACCTGCAAGCAGCCACGGGGAATGACCTATAGACGAGGAAAGGAGTGAAGTTCATGCCAAAGGAGTTTCCTATGGGAAGGATTATTAGCACCATACACGCAAGAAACATGAAATGCCTCTGAACTATTTCTAGGAAGGATTTCCACATAGATAAACTGATCAGTACAATGAAGGAGAGTACACAAAAGGTCCTCAGGATTCTAAGCAATCACAATCCTAGCATTAGAGGAGTGAGCTAAATTGCTACTGCTATCCCATCTAAAAAGCAAGGAACTACATATTTTATTCAAGTGGATCGTAGACCTAATCCTAGTCTCAACAAAATAAAGAAAAGAAGCAGACTGATACCTAAGCCATGCACGGACTGCAGTCTGTTTATTGGGGTTATTCAAACCACTAACATTCCAAAAAACAAACTCCATCCACCAAAAACCAGCTATGCCACAACCTACTATTTCTGCTTCTTCCTTACTTTCCTAGTTTTCCTAACAGAGAAATCCCCCTCTACCCCTCCCACAATCTCGGGACTAGAAGGTCTCAATTCAGAAAGAGAAGATTGGGAGGTACTTAACTGATTTCCAGCAGGGCATTGGACTCCCCACTGTCGTCTCTGAGCTCGTCTAGTGAAAGGTGGGACTGTTGGTGTGTGGTAGGACACCCTGTCAATGCAGCCTCACTAGTGGGATCACACTTATCTTCGGAGACGCCTGACTGGAGTGGGTCTGACCCCTTGATATCTGCAGTTGAGCTCTTCGGCATAGGGTTTGCCTCTAAACACAATGCGGGGCTCACAGCCGAATGGTGAATGGGTAGCAGAGGCCCAAAATTAGTTATCTGTGGTTGCCCCTTGTTGTGCTCCAGTTCGTGTTGAAGTCCTGTGGTAAATTTTCCACTTGTAGGAGTCCAAACCTTCTGTTGTTCCTTCGCTGTTGGCATCCATTCATACTCAACAGAAACCTCCCAAAAGGAGAGTTGCCCATCCCCATCATACGTTGCCAGTTGGAACGCGTCTGGCCATTTCTTATTCAGTTCCAGCTCCACATATAAGCGAGCATAATGGATTCTAGTCATGCGAGCTGTGGGAATGTCCATAAGCAGGGGGATCCCCACTGCACTGGCTATCCTGCCCAATCCTTCGGTGTTCCAATATTCTATAAGGACTTTGAATAACCGTGCCCACACTGGAGCCTTATAAATCTCCACCTGTTCACCACCTTGTAAACTCCACCTGCATAGGAACAATGGCCTCCCCTGAATGTGCCACGGACCTCTTTCCAACACTACTGTCATACCCTATTCAGAGGAAAAGTGAAATAGGAAGTTGTTAGAACTAGTAATTGGTGTTTCTTGTAACCTGAACTTAGCCCACAATTTAGCCAGAGCTCGTTGCACCACTAGGTAAGCTGGTCTCTTCCCCAGAAAAAATCTGACCAGCGCTGTTCAGAATTTGGATGCACCCTTCTATGCCAGCTCTGGTGAAGGTATCACAAACACCTGGGCCTCCCGAACTTCTGGAGAGTAAAAGGAGAGCTCCTGGGCTGTAGAGGGAGCCACATTGCTGGCCTCCACTATAGCCTTCCAGGAACGAATAGGGCCAGGGGGTTGGGTTATCTGAGGTGGGATCTTGGATGCATCGTTTGTGGATGGAGGAAGAATTATGGGAGAGGTAGCTGAAGGAACTGAAAGGGAAGTCGATTTCTGAGGTGAAGTGGGGGTCAAGGTGGTAGCTGAAATGTTGGGGTCTGAATTTTGGTTTGGGATTAGGGTTCGAAGAGGAGATGTCAGATTGGGGATTTTGTGGACAATGGATGAAGAAGGAAGGGGGGATAGGGGAGAACGTGGATCTAGAGAAGAAGAAGACGAAGCCATAGAGGGAGGAGAAGATCACGCCTGAATCTCCGCCGTTAGGAAGCCTCTCGCCGTTGTCTCTCTCATCACTCTGAAGTCATTTAGCATGTATATGCATCAATTTTTTTAATTGTTTTGATCTAATGGTTGTTATTTATAACAGAATAACAATGACTGTTATTTGTAAAACTGGGAATTTTGAATGAATTAATCTAATGAAGTGCAGGTGCAATGGAATTCTTCTAGAATACTTAAGAAGAATGAAAGCTAGATTTGGGCCAGGCATGTATAAAAGCTTATTGGGGTTTTATGAGTTGAAGAGGATCCAACCCATTTGAAGATTAAGTTAGCCTAACCTTTCCAGCCCTCTTGAAGATTAACTTGGCCCATCCTTCGATGACCTTTCTTTAATCTCTACGTTGTCTTCTTGAACATTCCCTGTCAAGCGAGAGTGAGGGAGAACCAACACACGAAGCTTGGAGATTCAACATCGATGTTCTGGCTGCTGGCCTATCTTTAACATCGACGCCGTCTTCTCAAACATTCCCTGTTAGGCAAGGGTGAGGAAGAACCGAGACATGAAATTTGGAGATCAATGTTTACATTCTCTTAGTAGTAAATGAAGCCATAGAACCTCTGTAGAAATCTAATCTAGGGCTCTGTATTTTGCTTCAGTACTGGAGCGGGATACTGTAGTTTGCTTTTTTGAACTTCAAAATACCAAATTGCCCCCGAGGAGGGCACAACCACTTGTTGTGGACTTCCTATCATCTAGATTTCCTGCCCAGTCAGAGTCACTATAAGCTTGTAGTGACAGAGGTTGTGGTGATGGACGAAAATGAAGGTGATACGCTCATATTTTCACAAATGTTTAGGACTTAATTCATAGTCTTTTACATTCATTTTATGTTCATCTATGGCTGGTTTATCATGTTTTAGCATTATTTGAGGTCCATT
>JAOTAX010000197.1:36057377-36073001 GCA_025629825.1 Erythroxylum guanchezii
ATCGATGTCAAAGAACAGGTGGTTTAGGACCAAAAGACCAAATGCCGCTCACGAATATCTTGGTATGTGAAATTTTTTATGTATGAGGAATTGATTTTATGGGCCCCTTTCCTTCATCTTTTGGTAAGACATATATTCTCGTTGCCGTGGATTATGTTTCAAAATAGGTTGAAGCTAAAGCTACTCATACTGATAATGCTAAAATGGTTGTTGATTTTGTTAAATCTCATATTTTTGTCAGGTTTGGAGTGCTAAAGCAATAATCAGTGACCGTAAGACTCATTTTTGTAATCGAATTGTTGAGGTTTTACTGAAGAAATATGGTGTTATACATCGAACTTCAACAGCATACCATCCCCAAACAAGTGGACAAGCCGAAGTTTCTAATAGGGAAATCAAATCAATTTTGGAGAAAGTGGTTAATCCTAACAGGAAGGATTCGAGTTTGCGTTTAGACGACGCGCTATGGGCATACAGGGCAGCATATAAAACTCCTATTGGTATGTCGTCATACAGGTTAGTATTCGGAAAACCTTGTCATTTACCTGTAGAATTAGAACATAAGGCTTACTAGGCTATCAAACAATGCAATTTGGATTTAACTGAGGTTAGAATTAATCGAAAATTACAATTGCAAGAGTTGGAAGAGATACGTAATGAAGCTTATGAGAGTGCAAAATCTATAAAGAAAAGACTAAGGCCTTTCATGACAACATCTTAATTAGAAAAGAATTTTCCATAGGTCAAAAGGTCCTTCTTTATCACTCTAAACTAAAGCTCTTCCCTAGTAAATTACGATCTCGTTGGATAGGTTCATTTGTTGATACTAATGTTTTCTCACAAGATGCAGTTGAAATTCAGAGTTTAGACACTTTTAAAGTGTTTAAAGTTAATAGACATCGATTGAAATCGTATTATGAGAATTTACAGATTGAAATTGCAGAAGAAATTGAACTGGCTGAGCCAGTTTACTCTAAGTAAGTTAATGATTTTTCGTCTAGCTAATATGAAGTTAAAGAAGCGCTCTTGAGAGGCACCTCAAGATTTATTTTAATTTAAGTTTTTCTTCTTTTTTTTCATTTCATTTTATCTATCTTAGTTTCCTCAAAAAGAAAAAAAAAAGCTACGTTGGTGCTTGCATGGCTCATTCTCCATTAATGTTACTCACATTGTTCTTGTTTCTAAATGGTGAGCACGCAAGCTTCATAAAATACAACACTCTTGTTCCTAAGTGGCGTTACTTTCGTTTTTAATGATGGGACCATTAAATGGGTGGTCAAGCAATTATGGTTGATTGAAGGGACAATTAAAGAGTTACCTGGGTCATGGGTCTTTGCTAGAAAGAGGAGTGCATTTCATTCAAAAACTCACAGGTAGAAAAGAAGTGCAGGGAGGCAAGCGTGAGGAGAGTTGCGTGCGTGACGAGGCATGGAGAGAACAAGAGATTTAAGTCTACAATAGCGTAGACCACATCACATCCTTCTACAAGTGATTCGACTATTTTAGCACTCCTACAACACATGGAGCGCAGATTAGACAGATTGGAGCACAATCAGATTGCTTTCTTAGAACAGCAGAAATTTCAACCGCCTTTTCCACCAACACCTTGATGTATTAACAAAAAAGCTTCTTTAATCTTTATTTTCTTGTGTTTTTCTTTTTGCGAGTACATTGAGGACAGTGTAGATTAAGTGTGGGGGGAAACAATGAATGTTTGTGTGACTGTGTATTTTGAATTTACTGTTTCTTTGTTCATCTTCATTTTCATTTTTTTTCTGTCTTTTAATTTGTGTATGATGTGTGTTAAACTATGAAATTCTAGTTTAATAGTTTGAATGAGACTGAATTGCGTGCTTAGAGTCAAATTAGGCCAATTGAATAGAAGGTGAATCATGCTGATTGATTAAAGTAATTGGTTACATAAGTTTACTCAGAAATTGATGCTTGAGTGATTAGGTAATGTATAGAAGCATAACGGATTTTCAGTTGAGCCTATGTGAAGGATTGAGCCTATATGACTCCATTCAAAAGTCATTTCATTTCTTTGTGTGTGTGATACTCCCTTAGGTGATTACCTTCAGAACTTGCTCTGAACCGGTTTGAATCTATTAGATGCATGCTAGATAGAAATGATTAAAGTCCTTTTTCTTTTAACCCTTGACTTAAATGACCCACCTATCTTATTTACCCTTGCAAACCCCTTTGAGCCTTTACCCCTTTTGTTTCTTAAAGAAAACACCTTATTTTAAAACATCAAACCCCATTAGCCTTACCTATTCATAAGTTTAATAAAGTACTAAGTTAGCTAGTTTTGGGACTTTTGGCTATATTTTTTTTGAGACGAGTTTACTGATACTTCTACTCATAGAGCACATTGTATTTAGCTGCTGTTATTGATTATTGTTTCCTTAGTATTAAAAAAACAAAAGAAAAACAAAAAAAGAAAGAAAGAAAGAAAGAAAAAAGAAAAAGAAAGGATCAAGTATAGTAGCAATAATAATTTTTTAGTAGTTAGTTGTTTTACATACAATTCTCATAAATACATTTGTTGTCCCTTTGTATATTTAGTGCTTTATGACTACTTGTGAAGAACCCTTCAATATCCTTTTGACTCACCTTAACCTGAGCCCCATTACAACATCAAATAAAGCCCTTTTGATCTATTTTAGCATGTAATCACTGTAGAAGAGAATTGGTGTATTTGCAAGCCTATGGTAGTGTGATTTCCTATAGGGAGTTTTGAGCGAAACACGACTTATAAATACTTGAGTGAAATGAGTGAATTCCGTGAGGAAAATCCATTATGAGTTTATGCTTATCTTTGAATGATAGTTTCATAAGTTGAGTTTGTTTATGTGCACCGATGATAATTAATTATAATGTGTATAGTCCCTTGACATTAGATTGAACAAAGTTTGAATAATTGCATACGTTCAGTTTCTTTGAAAATGAATTGATAGAATTTAATGGTCATGTTTAATTTGCTCGAGGGCGAGCAAAAGGTTAAGTGTGGGAGAGTTTGTTAGTGTCTTTATTTTCTATCTTTTTATGTGTTAATTTTCTTTATTTTTGAGGTTTAAAGTTATACTTAATGGGAATTAACCTTGTTTTATGTCAAGGAGTATTTTGGAACTAAATAGAAAGAACCGCGACAATTTTGGGATAAAAAGAGCTGAACTAAACATTGACCCTAATTAGACATGGCCACGTGCAACAATCAGAAACGCAAAACGCAGCACATGGAGACATGAGACCAAACTCAAAACGCAACACTTGGAGGCCAAAATGCAGCACATGAGAGGCAGAAGATTATAAAACGTAGACATTTAGGGGTTATGAGGAGGGTTTGAAGAGAGGCGTAACTAAATCAGGCTTACGACAGATAGAAGAGAAGGTGAAAGTGGCGTGAATAAAAAAACCATGAAGACTTTATTCGTAAATCAATCAATAGTGAGTGGAGGCTTAGAGAAATCAAGTGAGGGTGGCAGCAGCTAGGCAAAAGTAAGGTAAAGGAGAGTCTGTGAGAGAATGGTGAGTAACATGGTCTATCAAAGTTAAATTGTCCCATCGATGAATAATGAACAAGGAGAGGAGAAGAGTGGGTTTACGATAGAGAAAAGAAGGATAGCGTGAAAAGAAGAGAAGGATGCCCGCGACAGTCCCAACACTAGCGATTGTTCCAACGTCAGTGACAGTCGAAATAGTTAGGAAAATCATGACGTTGGGTAACGAAACTTTTATTTCTTGGTTTACGGAATCCTAGTTATTGAAGTTTGCATGTTGTGAGACTTTTGTTTTTTATTTCAATCGATTTATTAGTCAAGTATTAATTATTTTTATGGGTCATTACTTGATTGTTTGATTTTACAGCTAGGTGCACAACTAGTTTGTGATTTTATTCAATCAATCGCTAGATTAAATAGGTTGACGTTTAATTCTTTTAATCAAAAATAGCGACTAGGATTTTTGTCTACTATGTTAGGGACATGATTCTAGGAAAAATAATTGTCTAAGCTAAATATACATCGTATGTATATTGTCTAGTTCGTATATTTTCTTGATTTATAAAGCTATTAATTAATTAAATCTGAGATCGTATCTGGGTTATTAATTAATAAGGGTTTATTCAAATACATGTTTTGGTTAACTAAACATAAGAGAAAATAGGTAAAGAAATTTACCACAACGAGTGTTTAACTAATAAATTGCTTATTTTTAGTGTCGATGATCAACGCAAGTTCAATAATGAAGGAGACTGGAAATCAAGATGTGTTTCTATGAATTGTTAAATTCTCATTATTTTGTTATTAGTTATTTTTCAATTTCATTTTCCAATTAAATTCTGTTTAATTCACAATTAAAACCCCCTTTTTTATTGCACAACTACTAACGTTTGAATTCCTCGTGGGAACAATCCCTACTTTCCACTACTACATTAATTTGTGTTGCAGGAAGTTGGTTTCTTTTTATATTTGGTTGTAGGCGACAGTATTTGCCAAACGGCACTACGAGTTCCTAGTCATGCCTTTTAGCCTCTCCAATGCACCGGCCATATTCCAGTCACTTATTAACTAGGTATTCAAGCCCTACCTCAAAAAAATTGTTTTAGTATTCTTTGATGATATCTTGGTGTACAGTGGGAGTGAGAAAGAGCATGAGTAACACTTAAAAGCAGTGTTCTCAATCCTTGGGCAACATCAATTGTTCTTGAACACCAAGAAGTGCATCTTTGCTCTAGAGTTCAGCCAACGTAGTTGCTATGGATAGAGAAAATGTCAAAGCAATGATAGAGTGGCCGACACCAACAAACATAAGGGAGTTGAGGGGTTTCCATGGTCTTATAGGGTATTACAGACGGTTTGCCGCGAGGTATGCGGCCATTGCTTGGCCATTGAGCCAGCAGCTAAAAAAAGACTTGTTCAATTGGAATGAAAAGGCTGAGGAAGCATTCCAGAAGCTCAAAGTTGCCATGATTACTATTCCAGTTCTTACACTTCCCAATTTTGACCAACCATTCGTTGTAGAGACCAACGCTTCTGGGATTGCAGTGGGGGTTGTTTTATCACAACATGGCAGACCAATATCTTACTTTAGCCAAGCATTATCAAGTAGAAATAGAATGAAACCAATATATGAGAGGGAATTGATGGCGGTAGTACTAGCGGTACAAAAGTGGTGACATTATTTGATCAGTGGGAACTTTACCATCTTAACAGATCAAAAAATCTTAAAATTATTGATGGAACAGTGGTTGGTGCAACATGATTACCAAAAATGGGTGGCAAAGTTGATTGGGTATGATTTCGACATTCATTACAAACTGGGAAAAGATAATAAGGCTGCTGATGCACTTTCACGCATACCAGCCACTGAACCTCCTATTTTGGTAGCCTTGATACTTCCCAAGGTGGTTGAAGAGCAGCAGATTAATTATGAAGTAGCCAAAGATCAGAGGCTTTCACAGATAAAGAGAGAAATTGAAGCTGGTTCAGAAAAATGGCAACATTATTCAATTCGCCAAGGGAAATTATTATATAAGGGGCGTTTGGTGATCACTAAAAAATCAACTCTTATTCCTAGACTATTGTTTGAATACCATAATGGCGTGATTGGTGGGCATTCAGGATTCTTACACACATACAGGAAGTTAAAAGGAGAATTTTATTGGGGAGGGATGAAAGAAATAGTGAAGAGATATGTGGCAGAATGTGTAGTGTGTCAGCAAAATAATACCAAGCGATGTAGCCAATAGGGGTTTTTGCAGCCTCTTCCAGTTCTTAACCAAATTTGGGAAGACTTATAAATGGATTTCATTGAGGGATTGCCTAAGTCAGAGGGATTTGAAGCAATTTTGGTAGTGGCAATGGCATACTGGTTGAGCAAATATGCCCATTTCCTACCGTTAAAGCACCCTTACACAGCCAAGACTGTTGATGCATTGTTCACTAAAGAAATTATAAGATTGCATAGGGTTTTAAGGTTGATGGATTAAGACCGTGACAAGAGTTTTCTTAGACATTTTTGGGAGGAGCTCTTTAGGCTCCAAGGAACTCGGTTACATTGAAGTATAGCATACCATCCGCAAACCGATGGTCAGACGGAGGTGATTAATAGATGCGTAGAGACTTACTTACGCTATTTTGCTTGTGAGAATCAACACAAATGGAGTTAATGGTTGTCTTGGGTCGAGTATTGGTACAATACCACCTATCATGTATCTACCAAAATGACACCATTTCGTGCTGTGTATGAAAGAGATCCACCCACCTTGATACGCTTTGAGGGTCAAAACACAAAAATTGATGACTTAGGAAAATATTTGCAGGATCTGGATGCCATTTTGAGGGAGTTGAAGGACCACCTGAACCATGCTCAAGCAAAAATGAAAGAAGCTGCTGATAAACATAGGCGGCAACTGCAATTTGAAGTGGGGGATCAGGTGCATATTAGACTTCGGCCTTATCGGATGCACTCTTTATCCAAGAAACTGAATGAGAAGCCCTCTCCAAAATTTTTTGGGCCATTTCGTGTACTAGAAAAGGTGGGATAGGTAGAATATTAGTTGGAACTTCCAACAACTTCCTCCATTCACCTGGTATTTCACATTTCACAATTGAAAAAAGCTCTAGGAAGTGTACAACAACCACTGCCTCTACCACCTCAACTCAGCCCAGACCTTGAGTGGCTGGTGGAACCCGAAATCATTTTGCAAGTTAGAAGACCAACTGAAAGACAAGAAGCGTTGGTAAAATGGAAAAGACTACCAGAATTTGAAGCTACTTGGGAATCTGTGGATGTCTTGAGCAAGTAATTTCCAACTTTTCATATTGAGGACAAGGTGCCAGTCAATACAGGGGGTATTGGTAGGCCTCCAATTCACATCACATATGTGAGAAGGAAAAAGCCTTGACAGCTATCATATAACTCTTTTTTTGGTTATCAATCATCCACAATCTAATGTGATAACTAATCATCTGTGAATACTTGATAACATCTTCAATATTTCTTTCTTTTAATCATCGTAAATCTTGAAAGTAAATCTTGAAAATAACTTTCTTCCAGGTATTCTTAAGTTAGGATCATGAAGGTCGGTTAGAGAGCGATAAGTGACATCTTAAAATTTTGGCTCTCAATAATGGAAAGTGGTGGTTTATCACCAATAATCATTTTAGTTAGTAAAAACTATAATTTGTTGTTGTAATAACCTATAACAATCATTTAATTCTTCTCGTTTATTAGAATAAGGGCCACAAATGTTTGACTAACCAACTAATATCATTTTCTTTGTATTGTATGACTCCATGTGTCTCTTCAAATGAGAGGTTTTACCTTCAGAACCCTCAGCCAATTTATTGTGACAATATTTGTATTCGACCTTTTTAACTCCATCACTTGATCTAGTCTTGATGAAATGATTCCAAATATTATTTCTCAATGAACTTATTTCTTCAGCTTGAACCGTTTCTTCACTCAGTATATCATTGCTTGGTACCATATTAGAACTCTTCATTAACGGATTACACTCATCCATCTAAAATAATAAATCAAAGAAACATAATATTATCCAACATGTATGCATGATTGGTGCTTTCAACATATATAATACATGATATTTTCCAACATATATGATCTTCCAAAATGACATATAATATATGTAACACTAGTTATTGACTAGTCTCACTACACATATATTGATCATCATTCTACAAGAAATTGAAATCAATAGCATAACACTAGTTAACAAAGAAATTTATTTTACTAAAAACTATATAAAAATATAAACAAGAAACTAAACATCATTAAATAATAAGAGTACCATATACTTAAGCTTCAACCTGAATCTACATTGATCTAATGGTAAGATGTCTATGTCGATAAGTTATATTTTAACACCACTGGGTAAAATTTTTTTAGAAATTTATCTTATCTAAATCTATTTAAAACATTTATAAACTTTAATTCACTAACCTTTTTGTAAGCATTCATATAATCGTAAACTAAAACAATGAAACTTAACATTACATACAGGTTAACAAATAAAGTAGAACTTGTATATGTAGGTCCGCCAACCCAACACTGCTCTGGAAAATTCTTGGTATTTATCTAATAAAGTCATATATGAATTTTCATTTCATATTCCTTATTTTTCCACCACCTTCAAGCTTTAAAGAAGAAGATTTCTCTTACCAACCCACAAGGTTCGACACATAACTTCTATTATAGATATTAACACCTAAAATAAACCTCGTAGAATTATTATCATTAATCTTTTCACTGTAGTATTATCCCTAGAAAAAGTTATGAATGAAATTGGCCTTATATAAGGATTGAAAGCCTTGGGAAGAGAAATAAAGCTCAAAAGTTTTTTATTTGTGTTAGGATATATGTTATATATCTAAATAATTAGTTTTGGCATTATTTATTAATTGGATATGTAAGATATTAATTGTAGTCGTGACAGAATCCTACATAATATTGAAGTCTATTACCATGTTGGTATTTGAATGGTGTACGGCTAGATTTTGTGGATAGAAGAAAAAAAGGGATGAGGTTGATGAGTGTTTAAACTTGGATGTGATTATTGTGTGGTTGATGAGGGACTCTTCTTGCTTAAGTGTGTTTGGGTTGTACACGTCTCTGATCAATAGCCCAAGTGAATCTCTTGTGTGGCGTAAGAATAGCTGCTGTTGTGTACGTCAAACACAGCTAAAGTGGTGTGGAAAAAGATGAAGTTGGTGTTGGCTTAATAAACAGTGTAATGGGGCTTGTGCGTTAATAGATTATGGAAAAAATATAGCTGAAGTGAATATTGTGTGTGAGGGATATAAACGTTGGAGTTAATATGCATTAGTTGTCCATTGGTGTGCATTAATTACTTATTGGGAAACGTAGTATATGAGGGTGTGGCAACAGTAAACGTGAGTGTGTGGTGGCATAGGATGAGAGTGTGCTGCACTTGAACAACGTGAGTGTGTCATAGAAGCTATGATGAATTGATAGTCACGGTGTAGTGATTTAGTGGGTATTCGTTAATTGGAGATAGAAGAATGATGTGTGTATGTGTGGCATACAGTTGTGAAGTAAATTGATTATTGAATCAATACTATAAGAGTGCAATGGCTTGCGTGGGTTTTATATATAAGGCTTCGGTGGCAAGAGGAAGGAGACGAATTGGCTGTGAGTTGATTTTGTGGATTGCAAATACCGCGGACTTGGTCTTTTAGGATTTTGTGGCTTCATGTTGGTGTTTATGTGAATCGACCCGTTGTTGTTGCGACGACTTCCAGATCTATTACGAAGGAGCTGAACCGATTAGGAAGTTGTTTTCTTTTCTTTCTCAAGTGTTTTCGTTTATATTGAATTTTATTTAATTACTTGAGTTGTTTAGTTTGTTTCATTATCATTAAATATCGTTTAAGAAAATTCTCTGTCGAGGTTAGTACGAGGTGGTCGTACTATTGGGTGTGAAATTCTTTAACGGGAAGTGAGGTTGAGAGATAGTGTCAAGGGTTGAGTAGTGTCGACTCAGTAAAGCCTTGGGTAAATTTATTGTACTTCAATGAAAGTTATAAAGTTGGGTGAGGGCCCCGCAGACGTAGGCAAGGTGTGTCGAACTGCGTTATCAAATTTATGGTGTTTTTATTATTTTTGGTTTTGCTTGTTTTTATTTTGTTGGTACGAAAGAAGTTTGCTGAAAGTTTGCGAAATAATTAACCCCCTTCGGTTTTTCAATTGGTATCAAAGCAAGATCACTGATTCAGAACTTGATAGCAAGTTGGTGCAGATCCTAGTTTTGCAAACATAGCCATAAGAGAAGGAGCATCAATTATCAGGCCATTGTTATTGGACAGATCTAATTATCCTGCATAAAAATCACGGATGAAAGTCTTCATTCAAGCTCAAGGAACGAGAGCTTGGCATTCGGTAGTACATGGGTGGACGCATCCAATAATCACTGGTGATAAAGAAGAGGCAGTTCAAAAAGATCCATCTGAATGGACAAGAGCCGAAGAAGAAAGTTCACTTGGAAATTTAGAAGCTATGTATGTGATATTCAGTGCTGTTGATGAGGGATGTTTCCAATAATATTAGCCTGTGAATTAGCTAAAAAAGCATATGATGCTTTGCAAACTATTCATGAAGGATCAAAATCTATGATAGCATCGAAACTACAGGTGTTAGTTGTGTGGTTTGAAGAGTTGAAGATGGATGAGAATGAGACTATTGGGAACTTTCATGAAAGATTGCGCGATATAGCGAATCAGGCACATCAACTCGGGAAGAAATATTCCAATCTAAAACTAGCCAAGAAGACATTGAGATCACTACCTCTAAGATTTATTTCAAAAATTGCAGCAATCGAGGAGGCTCATAACATTAATGATTTGTCATTGGAGAAAGTAATTGGAATTCTTACAAATTTCGAAATGAATTTGTTGAGGAGCAATCGAGAGAAGAAAAAAGGATTAGCATTGCAAGTTGAGATTGGTAAAGTCGTGAATGATTTAGAAGATGAATTCGACTAGAATGAGGATATGGAGTTATTAACACGAAAGTTCAGTAAGTGGCTGAAGAGAATGAAAAAGGACAGACCCCAGTTTAGGCAAAATGGTGGAAGTTCATCGAGTAACAATGGAAAACATCAAGTCAAAATACAAAGAGTGAAAGGAAGGCGAGGAGAATTCAATGTCATGAATGCCAAGGTTTCGGACACATTCAATCTGAATGTGCTAATACTTTGAAGAAGAGAAAAGGAAAGTCCTTCACAAGCACCTAGAGTGAGAATGTTTCACGCGTGAATATGGTAGCGAAGAAGAACTAGCGAATGGTGTTGCTTTGGTTTTCTCACATAACAAAAGTCCAGTTACTTGCTTAACAGTAACTAAGAAGGAAGTAACTGAAGATCGAAAAGAGGAAAATCAGAAAATTTCGAAAACAACTCATCTGAAGACCTATTATCAAATTATGATAGTGATGGAAGTGGCCTAGATGACAAAAAGGGGAATGTTTACGAGGCTTACGAATTAACGTATGAAAAATGGGTGAAAATATGTAAAAAGAATGAAAGATTGAAGGAAGAGAATCTCTCCATGAAGAACACCATCTAAGAGTTAGAAAAGAAATTGACGTTGACATCAAATGAGCTTGGTGAAGCTAGAATGAAATTTGTAAGTACTGAAAAGGGATTGAAAATGTTGAATGGAGGCACAGAAAAACTAAAAAGTTAATGAAAATTGGTAAGGTTAAAGGGGATCTTCAAGGCATTGGCTATAAAAGTGAATGCTCTAAAGTGAATAAGGAGAAAAATAATATGTCCAGATCTACCCAAGAATAAGAAACATCCAGAAAGAATCGAAGATTTGTACCGGCGTGTCATTTTTGTAGAGTCATCAGGCACATAAGGCCGAGATGCTACAAGATGTTACAAATGATGTTTCAAAGGGGTCACAACCAAAAATTTAGACACTCTCCATTAAATTTCCAGCAAGATCCCATAATATCGAAGCAAGCTTGGATTAGAAAGGGTCAAGTACAAACACAAAAATGTAGTAAAGAAAAAACAAGAAAATGTACAGATTCATAGTTAGTTACTATTTGTAAAGTAACTGGTCAAACAGAGGACAAGTCAGTTACTTCTGAAGAAGGAGCCAATGACCAAGATAATGTGACGAGGAATAAGCCCAGGTTTGAGATTCTTCGAAGGAAACAGGGATTGTGTGCTTTACATTTTTGAAGTATTTTTTTGTGTTGTTAAACAAAAAAACAAAACAAAAAAAGAAAAGATTTTTTTGGTTCTTTAGTTTTTAAGTTGCCATTGTCGTCCCATCTTTTTAGTAGTTTGCATTGTGACTTCTATTTGACTCCACCGAAGACTCCTCAGCTCTCTCATCAGTTTGGGTATCTCTCTCGGGTATATCTCTCTCTTTCTGGCATATCTCTCAGTGTTTTGAATGGTGGTAATTTGTCTTCTTGGCGTGCTTATGATTCTTCCACTGCATCTATTGTTGATTATTATGATTATGTGTTTTGTCCCAAGGAAGAGACATCAAATTGTTTATGGTGAATGTTCCATTCAAAGGGAGATTTCAAGGTATATGTATGACTATTCGTCTTGCTTTTTTGCATCTTTTTGTCCTAATAGGGAGAAATTTAGATGATTGGATAACTTGATGTTCTTTGGAACTTGATGTTTGATTAAAGGGGAGTATTTATCATATGGATTGTGCTTTATATGTCCAATTATGTTATTTAGGAGAAGTTTCATATTTGTGACAAACAATACCAAAAAGGAAGAGATTATTAGGATATATGTTATATATCTAAATAATTAGTTTTGACATTATTTATTAATTGAACATATAAGATATTAATTGTAGTTGTGACAAAATCCTAAATAATATTGAAGTCTATCATCATGTTGGTATTTAAATGGTGTATGGCTGGATTTTGTAGATAGAAGAAAAAAAGGGATAAGGTTGTTGAGTGTTTAAAGTTGGATGTGGTTGTTGCGTGGTTGATGAGGGACTTTTCTTGCTTAAGTGTGTTTGGGTTGTACACATCTCTAATCAATAGCCCAAGTGAATCTCTTATGCGGCGTAAGAATAGCAGTTGTGTGCGTCAAACACAGCTGAAGTGGTGTGGAAAAAGATGGAGTCGGTGTTGGCTTAATAAACAGTGTAGTGGGGCTTGTGTGTTAATAGATTTATGGGAAAAACATAGCTGAAGTGAATATTGTGTGTGAGGGATATAAACGTTGGAGTGGGTATGCATTAATTTTCTATTGGTGTGCATTAATTGCTTATTGGGAAACGTGGTACGTAAGGGTGTGGCAATAGTGAATGTGAGTGTGTGGTGGCATAGGATGAGCATGTGCTGCACTTGAACAACGTGAGTGTGTCATAGAAGCTATGATGAATTGATAGTTACGGTGTAGTGATTTAGTGGGTATTCGTTAATTGGAGATAGAAGAACGATGTGTGTATATGCGGCATACAGCTGTGAAGTAAATTGATTATTGAATCAATATTGTAAGAGTGCAGTGGCTTGCGTGGGTTTTATATATAAGGCTTCTATAGCAAGAAGAAGGACATGAATTGACTGTAAGTTGATTTTGTGGATTGTAATTAACGTGGACTTGGTCTTTTAGGATTTTGTGGCTTCGTGTTGGTATTTAAGTGAATCAGCTCATTGTTGTTGCGACGACTTCCAGATCTATTACGAAGTGCTGAACCGATTGGGAAGTTGTTTTCTTTTCTTTCTCAAGTATTGTCGTTTATGTTGAATTTTATTTAATCACTTGAGTTGTTTAATTTGTTTCATTATCATTAAATATCGTTTGAGAAAATCCTCTGCCGAGGTTAGTACGAGATGGTCGTACTATTGAGTGTGAAATTCTTTCATGGGAAGTGAGGTTGGGAGATAGAGTCAAGAGTTGAGTGGTATCGGCTCAATAAAGCCTTGGGTAAATCTATTGTACTTTGGTGAAAGTTATTAAGATGGGTGAGGGCCCCATAGATGTAGGCAATATATGCTTAACTGCGTTACCAAATTTTTGATGTTTTTATTATTTCAGTTTTGCTTATTTTTATTTTGTTGGTGTCAAAGAAGTTTGCGAAACAATTATCCCCCTCTCTTTCAATTTTTCAATTTGTTTCTAGTTTAGCTTAAAACTCAACATAATTAGCTAACATGTAATGTACCGAGTATCCAAGTGATTATCCTGTTAGAACAAATAACTCCAGAAACTGATCTCTACTTTCTGGAAGTCAGGATTAAGCATGAGGACACCGAGTTAGTATAGAAGAATCAGGAAATCTTCAAATTTTGAGGTTAGTTCTCACCTGGTACAGGACGGACCCTCCATGTATAGCTCCTGTGACTCCTCCAAGCTAAAGTGCAGGCCTAGCAAACATAGAACAATGATCAATGGTAAAAAAGAAAGAAGAAGATGGATGAATCAAGGCAGAGGATTCCATATATCCGATTACTACAACGTCGCCGTTTATTAATTAAGATGTGGGCTTCACTACGGTGTCGTTTAGTTTATGCTGCTTGTACCCAAAAATAAAAAATAAAAAAGGAAACACGATAGTCATGACGCAAAGATAATCATGCATAGAATTCTAGCAATATTATTATCCAATCAGCAACTTCATTACTTTCTATGTGCCATAGCCTGTACCTAAAACTCAGGACACTAAAGGCATAGCCACATAAGGATAGAAGAAAAGAAACAAACATTGCAATTCATTTTCAAAGAATGACCACCACAAAAGAACAAAAAAATTTCAAAAGAATTAGCACCAGTGCACCACCAATGTCTTCAACTTTTGACCGGATGGTATATACATTTTGCTTTCCATGTTATAAGGTCCATAGAAAAGGGAGTTTGATAGAAATAGGGAAATGTGATCCCTCATGTTATTTGTTAACTTGTATGTGCAAGTTAGGTCGAAACCAAACATCTCAAGAGAAAATATCATTTTTATTTGTCATCCTGTATGTATGATATAATTTCTCAAATCAAGCTGTGGCTAAGAGGAATAAGAAGCAAGCATCGGAGCACTGGAGGAGGCATACCAACGGCAGAGTGAGAGAGTGGGAGCAGTGAAGGAGGAGACGGCTGTTAAGGGATAAATTCTACACGTCTCATTTTCGCTGTAACATTCTGTTGGTTTTGTAACAATATTCGGTTATCTCTGAACAAACTTTGTCGTGTATTGATAGCCTAGCTGATGTACAGAATTCTTTGTCTATATATTCCTCATGATAGAAAGAATAAATGAACAGTATCATTTTCCCTTCTGTATTCGTATTGCTCTTTCATGGTATTAGAGCTTCCTGTTGCTTAACGGCAAGTTTTTTTTTCGTCATCCTGGTTGTGTGTCTATCCCCACCTATCTTTCTCTGCCTCCTAGAGTTTTCATCCCTACGTCATTATGACTACTCCAGAAGATACATCTGGTACTACCAGCCCTGCTCATCTCCTTTCTTTCAATAACGCTTCTCTCATTGTTTTGAACACAACCTCCATTAAACTTAATGGGGCAAACTATCCGGCCTGGAGGGTGCAAATGACTGCCTCCTTATAGGCTACGGTCTTCAGGGTTACACGGATGGCTCTTTCCCGTGTCCACCAATGACTGATCCTGGTTATACCCACTGGCTACGACAAGATCAGCTTATTATTGCTGCTCTGCTTTCCTCTGTTTCTGAAAACATAGTCACTTTACTTGGCTCCATCACCACCTCTAAACAGGCACGGGATGTCCTAGGTAAGACCTATGCTAGTAGTTCTCGCTCCCGTATCTTCGCTTTGAAGGAAAAACTCACTTGCATGGAGAAAGGGGACCAATCGGTGGCCGTCTTTTTGCGACATATTAAATCTATAGCTGATGAATTAGCTATTATTAGCAACCCTCTAGATGATACCGACATGCTTATTTATGTCCTTAATGGTCTTGGCCCCGACTTCAAAGAGATTGCTGCTGCTATTTGGGCACGAGAATCTTCCATCTCCTTTGAAGAGCTTCACGAGAAGCTTCTGGATCATGAAGCCTATCTCACCAGAACCGTTAAGTCAGATTCTCACCCTACCACTGCGCTACTTGGGTATCGTGCTAA
>JAOTAX010000197.1:36073101-36099108 GCA_025629825.1 Erythroxylum guanchezii
CATAAATTTTAATTTTCTAAATTTTTATCCAACCAAATTTCAAATATCGTTAGCTAGTGTAGAATTAAATTTTCACATAATCCCTGTGGACACGACTCGGTTCTTACCTATTTATTACTCACTTCGACAACCGTGCACTTGCGGTTCACGAACAGAAGGGCAAGGGTAGTGGTCCCTTTTAGGTATTGAAGTACTCTCTTATAGGCAATCCAGTGTGTGTCCAGAAGTCTCGATAAATATTGACTTAACCTATTGACAATGAAGCTAATATTAGTGCGTGTGTGACATAAGTATTGGAGTGCACCGATGATGCTGTGATACAAGATGGGATCAGCAAATGGATGACCATTAAGAGCAGATAGCTTGGTGCTAAGTGCAAGAGGAGTTGGACATGGTGAGCATTCTGTCCCTTTGGCACGAGCAAGAAAATCCAAGATATATTGCCTCTGTGAAAGGTATAAGCCTGTCTTGTCCCTATAAGCTTCAAAACCAAGAAAGTTGTTAATACTGCCCAATGTTTTTAAAGCAAATCTACTATTTAGTTGTTGTATGATTAACTTGATTTTCGTATTTGAGTTCCCTGTTATTAATATGTCATCAACATATATTAGTAATAGCAATAGTGAACCTTTGTGCTGCTTGTAGAATAGGGATGTGTCAGACATTGAATTTTTGAAACCCCATTGTAGTAATGTAGACTTGAGAGTGTTATACCATGCCCTTGGAGCCTGCTTTAGGCTATAGAGAGCTTTGTCTAGTTTACAGACATGTGTAGGCTATTTAGAATCTGTGAAACCAGTTGGTTGAGTAATTTAGATGTCTTTGATTAGTGATCCATTTAGGAATGCATTGTTGACATTTATTTGCTGGATGTCCCAATGGTGAGAAATTGCAAAAGAGAGAATGACCTTGATGGTTGATGATTTCACTATAGGGCTGTAAGTTTTTGTGAAGTTAAGACTTGGGGTTTGATTTTTGGCTACAAAGCGAGCCTTATATTTGTTAATGGCTCTAGTGGACGTGTACTTGATTTTGAACACGCACTTAGTACCTAATAGTTTCGTAGATGAGTTATATAAGACTAAATGCCAGGTGTCGTTCATTTTTAGGGCTTGAATCTCATCTATCATAGCTTGTCGCCATAAAGGATCTTTGAGAGCTTTTTGTAGGAGTTTGTGGTTCTAATTTAGCGGTGAAGAGAGTGTGGAAATATAAGCTTTTGGCTTATAGATTCCACTTTTGGAGCGGGTTTGCATAGGATGAGAATCGGGGACAGTGTGTATAGTGATTCTGGGAATAGGAGTGGGAACAGACTAGTCTATAGAGTTTATAGGAGATGTATGTGGAGATGATAAAGGATCAGATAGAATATTATTAGAAGAGTTTACCTGTGTTGAAGTGATTGAAAGAGTCCGTTACACAGAAGAGTCCATTGGCCGAGACCGAGTAAGAATAGCCTGTATAGCATTTGTGAGGACATAAAGTGGTAGGCTAGGAGATGCTGTAGAGCAAGATAATGGTTTACAAAAAAGGTCTGGATAAGGAAAGTCCTTTTCATTGAATATGACATGTCTAGAGATGTAAACATAGGAGACACTTGTAGCCTTTATGAAAGGGGTTGTAATCAAGAAAGTCACACTTACTTGTGTGAAAACACAATTTGTCTTTATTGTAAAACCATAAGAAGGGAAAACAAGCACACCCAAATACCTTGAGACGATCATAGGAAGGCTTTTTGTGAAATAATATTTGAAATGGTGACTGATGATGAAGGGTTGGGGTGGGTAGGGTATTGATTAGGTAAGATGATGTTTGAAAAGCTTCAAGCCAATATTTCAGGGGCATTTTGGTATGGGAGAGTAGTGTAAGTCTGGTTTCAGTTATATGTCTGTGTTTTCTTTCCAGATTACCATTATGTTGATGGGTATAAGGACAACTAAATATGGTTTGAATTCCGTGGGTTGCAAGAAAGGGTAGTAGGGCAGTAAATCCACCACCCATGTCACTGTGTAGAGCCTTTATTTTCTGATTTAGTTGCAATTCAGCTGATGCTTTGAATTTTGTAAAAACTACTAATGTGTCTGATTTGTGTTTGAGTGGATAAAACCAAGTAAATCTGGAAAAGACATCTATAAAAATAATGTAGTATCTGTGCCCATCTATAGAAGGATAAGAACTAGGACCCCACACATCTGTGTGAATTACTTCTAGTGGTGTAGTGGCAGATATGGGATGTGTTTGGAATGGTAACTTATGTTGTAGAGATTGAGGGGAAAATTTATGATTTATTGTTTGCAAAACATGTTGTAGTATAGAAGCATTAGGATGCCCTAATCGAGCATGCCACATGTTTACATTTAACTCAGAGAGTAAAGCAATACATGTTTTAGGGAAATTAAACTGAGATATAGTGTTGGTAGAGGTAGATGATGGGGAGGCTTTAAAGCTGTACAGGCCATTCTTGAGCAATCCCTTGAGTAGTATATTCCTTGTAAGTTTGTCCTTGAAAACACAACAAGAGTAAGTAAAGTCCATAATAATATTGTTATCTTTAGTTAACTGAGATATGTTAAGTAGGTTCTGCCTGATTTGAGGTACATGTAGAATATTATGCAGTTTAAGTAGGGTAATAGAATAAGATGGTATAGAGGAGGTACTAATATGAGAGATAGGGAGATGATTACCATTACCAATTGTTAACTGATCTCTGCTTGTATAGGTATTATGGAGTGTGAGGTTTGAGAGATCTGCAGTGACATGGTTGGTAGCACCACTGTCAACGAACCAATTTGGATTTGAGTTTGATTCAGTTATAGTAGAGTTCTGTGTAGTTTGATGAGCCAAATAGGCTTGCTAAGGTGATGGATGACCCTGATTAATTGGATTAAGAACTGGTCTGTGACCTTGCCAGTAAATATCGAATCGTTTGTGACATTTCAGGGCATTATGAACCTGTTTGCGACAAAGTTGGCAGTAGAGGCGATTGTTTCTGCCCCCTCGTTTGCGACTTCTTAGTCCTCTATATGTACCACGACCATTTGAAGGAGCCCTGCTAGGATTCTGAGAATGCTGGGTCAGATTTGCAGAAGCATTAGGAATAGAGACCTGAGAGAGAGCATGTTGCTGCTCTAGCCTTGTCTCATGCATCATTAGTGTGTAAAGAATTTCCTGTAGAGAAGAAATACCAAGTGAACTTGTTAAAAGAACCACAATAAAATCATACTCAATGCCTAGACCACTTAGTGCACTTAGAACGAGTTCTTGTTTTGTGACAACATGACCAGCCACTTTCAGGGAGTCTCCAATGGACTTGATCTGCTGAATATAGTCAGCAATAGAGAAGGCACCTTTCTGCATAGATGAGATTTTCTGTTTGAGCTGCAAAACCTTTACTAGAGAGGTCTGCGCATAAACCTGAACTAGAATTTGCCAAAGCTCATTAGAGGAACTAGCATGATTCACTTGTCTAATCATAGAGTCACCGATTGTGGTGAGTATCCAACAAAGAAGGAGCTGATCAATGCGTTTCCAGGCTTTATAGGCTGGGTTGGGAGTTGAAATAGGAATAGAGGATGCATCAGATGTAGAGGTAATTAGAATGGCTAGTGGTGGAGGATGATCAAAGGAGATATAGTTCTCTAAGTCTAGCGCTCTAATGGAAACTAAGATCTATAGCCTCCAATTTAGATAATTATTCTGATCAAGCTTTAGAGGAAGAATGAAGTTGAGGGTTTTTGCAAGAGTAGAAAACTCAAGAGGGGCTATAGAGGAGATGACGTTACTAGTATCAGATGATGATGAGGATGCCATTTGATGATTAGTCTGTGTTGGCTATAATAACATGTACGAACTGAATATGAAAGAATAAAATTGTGGAATACTTAATCATTATTTCATTGATAAACATTTATATTTATACATAATTCAAGTATTGATTGATCTTTTATTATTTTGATCTAATGACTGTTATTTATAGGAGAATAACAATGGCAATTATTTGTGTAGGAAAATCCTGGTGTGTGTATCATATACACGCAATGCGGAAAACAAAAAAATTTGTTCCGAGACTTTCCCGAAGTCCAGGATTTAAGTGTCTATACAAAAAAGTACCATAATTCTCAAACCACAATGACCAAAAGAGACCATCTCTAGCGGTATCCACGCAAAGATCAGAGAATCTAACCAAATCAAACTCTTTGATCTGGAAATAGCTAGAACAAAGAAGAGAGTGCTAGCTTTTACCTTTGTTCTTGGAGAGCAACGTGAAGGAGAGGAAGAAGATGAGGCTTGAAAGAAGATGATGGAGAGCTTCGTATAAACCATAAAAATGCTCCCTTTTTATTTTGTTTTTAACGATTATGCTTCTTATTCAACTTTCTTCTTTTATCTTTTATGGTTTTTGTCTCTTATCCATCAAAGACATTAAATGTCACTTTAGTAAAAGTTCTCTTCCTTTAATGTCTTCCTCCCACGTATCTTATATATATATATATATATACATAAATTCTAAGGTGTTCCTGTCACACTAGGGTCGGTCCTACATGGTTTCAAGTGCGGAAAAACACCGGAGACCTGTTTCAACAATGTCAATATCGCGATCTCATCGGGATCCATTTAGTTCTATTTCCCTCCATATAATGGATCTCTATCCAAAACCATTTTATGAATTCTCCGAGTCACTCTTATGCGTGTGACCCATTAAGTTTTCAGTTATGTTGGCCACTTAAATTAATACTTAATCCAAGCAAGTCATGAGCAGTGTCTAGCAACACTTCATGACCCTCAATTGACCAAAAAGTAAGTGGTTTGACGAATGAACCCGTGCTATCCACGAACCATCTCACGAACCCTCTCATAAACAATTGTTGTGCAATTCGTCCTTTCACCATGCTATATCCCATTTGGTTATGAGCATGGGCAAAGTGTCAACTCTTACTAGACTAACTACGTCAAATCTAGTCCAAGTGATAGCAATTCTCGTCCTGGGATTCATTATTCTATATGTTAATGAAGACATTCTTCATGACATATGTACTCCGCCCAGAGATTTCCAAGTAATGATCCTGACAAGAGGCCATTGGTATCATCTTCTGTTATCACAGAAGTGGTGAATCCTCTATTGGCTACTCAATTATCTTCGAATACCTCAAGTTGTACCTAATCACCACCCTATGAGCGACCTCTACAAGGCAACAAGGAATGGAGATAAAGTACAGAATCAGTATCCAAGATATCCTTGAGTACCTCAAGTCTAAGGATACTTGCGTCATTGTTATGATGAGATTATCACTGACATTAGAATAGGACATCCATGTGATGATCTCATGGTAGGTCATCCAATGTACTTATTACCTTTAGTAAGCATCCACATCTCAACTCTAAACATCTCATGTTTACAGTTTCTGAGATCCACTGCTTGATCACATCAAGGAGTTTGACATGTGCTAGTCTATCCAAATTAACAATATCCAATCCCATTAATCCTATGACTAGGGATAATTTAGACACTGACATAATTGCACATGATAGGAATCTCAGTAGTATGATCACATTATGATTTCCTTCATGCTATGTCATATATCATGGACTTCATTAATTTGCTTATAGATCAATATCAATTCATAAATAATGAACACCAAATTAATGAAATATGTCTTTTTTATTATTGAAAATAAAGCCTGTACACAACTTTGTACAAAAATCCTAACAGCGATTGCCTTTAGGGCACTATTCTAACAATTTGTACAGCTGGAAATTTTGAATGAATTAATCTGATGAAGTGCAGGTGCAATGGAACTCTTCTAGAATGCTGAAAAGGAATGAAAGCTGAATTTGGGCTAGGCCTGTATAAAAGCTTCTTGGGCTTTTATGAGTTAAAGAGAATCCAGCCCACTTGAAGATTAAGTTGGCCTAACCTTTCCAGCCCTCTTGAAGATTAACTTGGCCCATCCTTCGATGACCTATCTTCAATCTTGACGTTGTCTTCTCGAACAGTATCAAGAGTTAATGAATGTGACATTTCTAGTATATGAGAATATATTGTCCTTAATCTCAACATACTCGTTGTTGTCTTCTCCTACAACTCTTTGTAAGAGAATGATCTATATAGTAGTATACAAGCGTTAAAACAAAGATCAAAGATTATGGCAAAATTTGGATCGTTCTAAATTTGTAGAAAAACAAACTTGGATGAAATGAATATCACTATGCATCTATATAGTACATGCTTACGTGCCTGCAATACAATAGTTAATTAATCCCCTTAATTTTCTTTTCTGTCTTGAGGAGAATTACAAACGCCAAATTTGTAAAATTGTTTTGTATTGACGGATAATTATTATAGGTAGTAAACATTACGATTTATCAATTATTCTTCAATCTAGCATACATAACTCTGGGCGCCCACTATGCATGTCGTGCTCTACGTGTAATATCTAGCCGGACAATACAAGAAAATTAATACTCAGATGACAAAGACAATATTATTAGGTAAGATAGAAAAATAAGATTAGTATATTTATATGTTTTCAATTTTCTGTTAAATAATCTTATGTCATTCAAACTGAAAACTATGATTAAATTAAATTATTGTAACCAATCAAGATGATGAATTATATAATATTATAATCAAGGGTTGTTCTGTCCAGTTAATTATAACTTTTATTGTTAAATCAAAACAGCATAATATGGTGTAACGCTTTCGTCTTTATCCAAATCTCCTTCAATGTTAATTATATAATGTAAAATCCTTCTTTGTAGATAGTAAAAGTAGACTCTTTTTTAATTAATGCTCAAATTTAAGGGTATGATTTGGTATTTCTTGTATGTCATAGATAGGGCAGTTCCTAATGTTACATAGGCCATGAGAAAGTGAAAAAAAAAGGGCTCTAGTGAATCGACAATAAATAGATATGTAAACTTTAAAAGCAAATTTTTATCATTAAAATTTAATATCCGTATAAAAGTGACTCAATTTGTAAGTCCACATATCCAACAAAATATTAAATGATCATAACATCAGCTAATAAATGACTCAATTAGATGGGTGATTGTCTCAGACATAGATGTTTAAGCCTATTTATCACTCTTTCACTCTCATTCTATTGGATTCTTCTTCAAGAAACACTATACTTGTATTTCCAATTGACAAATGATTATGTTCTCATTACCCCAATCAAACATTAGATTATCTTGTAAATAGAAAAAGAAAAAACCTTTCACACATTTCGCCTATTACACAATCAAAATATTTGGCATATTTGAATTAAAGAAAACCCATATTAACCTTAAGTCCATATATTCAACAAAATACTAAAGGGCCTTAGTGAATCGGCAATATATAAATATGTAAACTTTAAAAGCAAATTTTTATTATTAAAATTTAATATCCATATAAAAGTGACTCAATTTGTAAGTCTACATATTCAACAAAATACTAAATGATCATAACATTAGCTAATAAGCGACTCAATTAGTTGGGTGATTGTCTCAGACGTAGATGTTTCAGCTTATTTATCACTCTTTCACTCTCATTCTGTTGGATTCTTCTTCAAGAAACACTATACTTGTATTTCCAATCGACAAATGATTATGTTTTCATTACCCCAATTAGACATTAGATTATCTTGTAAATAGAAAAAGAAAAAACCTTTCACACATTTCGTCTCTTACACAATTAAAATATTTGGAATATTTGAATTAAAGAAAACCCATATTAACCTTAAGTCCACATATTTAACAAAATACTAAAGGGCCCTAGTGAATCGGCAAAATATAAATATGTAAACTTTAAAAGTAATTTTTTATTATTAAATTTTAATATCCATATAAAAGTGTCTCAATTTGTAAGTCTACATATTCAACAAAATACTAAATGATCATAACATCAGCTAATAAGAGACTCAATTAGTTGGATGATTGTCTCAGACATAGATGTTCAGCCTGTTTATCACTCTTTCACTCTCATTCTGTTGGATTCTTCTTCAAGAAATATTATACTTGTATTTTCAATTGACAAATGATTATGTTCTCATTACCCCAATCAGACATTAGATTATCTTGTAAATAGAAAAAGACAAAACCTTTCACACATTTTACCTTTTACACAATCAAAATATTTGGCATATTTGAATTAAAGAAAACCCACATTAACTTTAGGACAATTATGTTCCCATTATTTAACCTATTCGGAACTATGTTAGGTACGAAATCCATAATGTATAGTTGTAAATGGAGTTTTGAGTGTTTGTACTACCAACTATTCTAAGTTATTTATCAAAAATCATTTATACTCTCTATGTTATTGTCATCATTAATCGAGATGATAATTTATCCAGAGAAAATATTCTTATAAAACACTTATAATGTATATAAACTGTAATTCATAACTTAATTTAATTTATAGTTTAAATAAATTTAATAATAACACAAATATATTACCAAATAAAAATGAGAAGATATTAATACCTATTTGTTAGAAAAATATAAGGAGTTAAAATAGACAACCTGAGAGTAGGAATATCATGTCCACATAAAAATTGTCAGACATTGTACGTATGAGCAAATGTTGTTAAAGGAGACAAATTAATTATAATATATTCAAGTATTTAGTACGCTGAAAAATAAAAAGAAACAAATCACAAACTTTACCTTTAAATTATTACTCAGAAGTTAAAACCATAAAAATCTTTTGCTACTAATACTTGAATTGGAGTATCTTAGATTCATATATTGATGGAAATAAAAAAAATTAGAGGGTAAGAAATACAACTAAACGCCTGAAATAAATTTACAAATACATCAATATAAAAAATGTTAACATTAAATTTGGAAGCTAAAGAAATAGTAGCCTGTTCCACTTCTTGGCCTTCAACGATATTGTACATTCATGGGAATAAATGTGCATGGAAAAGCTTTAGGATGCCTTTTTGAGGATGATCCCATTATAAGCGTGGCCTTTAGGTAAGTGTCCTTCCTGCCCTTGACCAGGGCTAGGATTAGTCATAGATTCTATGACCTAGAAATATAGACCAACAAAATGATGGCACATAAAATTTTGACCTTAAAATAAATGACCAAATCATCTTAAATGTATTCAATCACATAATTTTTGAAAATTCTCTAAAAAGATAAGGAAAACTATTAAAAATAAATAAAAATATAAATTGATTTTGCTAAATAAAGAGTTTATGTTCTATTTTTATCTATTATTAATGATTAATTTTTAGTAATTAAAGAAAGCAAAAAATAAATTATTCAAGCATATGGATCAATTGATCAAAAAGATGTGCTATGTAGCCAAGTAAGTATTAAGTGACATATGAAGTAAAAAAGGAAGATTGAAAACCTTTTATTATGAGACATCAATATAAATTTATAATACCCTTAATTAGATCATTTTAATGTTTTAAAGGTTCTTCGTGCATGAAAATTCGTATTTAGTTTCCATAAGTATGTTCTTTTTTAATGACAAAGAATTAAGATTTTGATTTAGAAAATGTCAATCTTTAAAACACATTTTAAGGAGATTCATTTGAAAGTGAGTATAAGTCAAAATTTTATCAAAATGAGGCATTTTTCAATTTTAAAAAAGCTTGAATTATTAAAATTTGACGTTTCAAAGTGTTTTTGGATATTTGATCTCCATTGAGATTTTACTACCTTATAATAGATAGTTTCTATCTTTAATGACTATTTGAATCCTTGTAAGCTACAAATATATGTCATTTCGGTTATTGATCCTTATAACTATATTTTCTCGTTATATAAACAAATTTTAGAGAGTTTTCAAATATTCTAAACACACGTACACTTTTTGTGAATTGAATGTGAGTACACTTTTTGTGAACATAGTCTTGTTTAAAGTGAGCAAGAAAGGCTTGTTGGAGTTACAAAATTCAACTAAGGGCTATTTCTAATGCTTGTAGAATCTAAGAAAGCTTTTGGTTCATGTTCACCATTAAGAAAGATTATAAAAGAGTTATTCTTTATTAGAGGTAATCAAAGAATTATAAGAAGGTTTCTCTTTTCTTAATTGAAAGAAGAGTTTTTAGAATCCTAAGTGAGTCCTAGGAAGTGAATGTAAGCAATGTTTGTTTGTTTTAACTACTCTCTTTACATTTTTTTTAATTTTGTGATTACTCTCTAACTATATTTTCATTCCATATAATTCTATTAGAACTCAATTAAATTGCATTTTAATTATTTTTTTTAATGTTGCAAACATCAAATTTATCCCTCATATTAGGTGTCATTTGAATGCAACAAGTTGTATCTTTCATTAAACTTTCAAGTAAAAATAATCATGTTATACCTATCTTTATCATAATCTTCATCTAGCCAAGATGGTTAAAATATTAGGAGAGCTTCATTCTTTGATTGAAATGATAATTTATAATGAAAAATAAGAACATAGTCTTGTTTAATGGATGAAGGCATTGACATGTGGGAGATTATCTCAAATAGGCCATTCATTCCCCTTAAAATAATTGATGATAAGAAAATTCCTAAACTAAAAGAAGAACAAGATCCTTGAGAAAAGAAACTCATTTCCTTAAATAACAAAACTCTTATTCCCACTCTTATTTGATCTATGTTTTATACTCAAGTAAAAATGATTAGAAATTTTATCATTGTTCAAGTTATGATATGAGATTTTGTTGTCATCTTCTTTTGATTTGAGTTCTAGCTTTCAAAGCACTCCTATAACATCCAACCAAAAAATTCAACTAAAGTTAGTGGTAATGAAGTTATATTGCTTCATAATATCCAGATTTCTTAGTTAATCATTCACGTAAGGAAAGCTAAGGTTACATGTTACCAGTTTAGGCAATGACTGCATATTGAATGCTATCCCACATGATTCCATAAACTTAACATAGATAAGTGAAATTTATTAATGTCACATAACTTTCAAATATAATGGCTAAGGTGAGGTATGATTTTCATAACTAAATATTTCTATGAATTTTGTGTTTTAGATTCTAAAAATTTGTGCCTTGAAGTGATCATATCAAAATTCTAGATGTAATTTACATAACTTGCTAATTTAATGCAACCTTTGTTCTTATCAACTTGGGTTGTTTGGTGTTCTTATATTTAAATAATGCGTGCTTATATTTAAATTTGTTTATCCATACTCATTATCAACCTTCTAATGGATTTTGATATAATGTTGTTATAGGTATTAGTTGAGAAATACTAGCTACTTATTTCCTGAGAATTTGGTTTCAGTGTTTTATAGTATATGTTTCAAGTTCAAACTAAGCATGATATATGAAGGTGGAAAAATACATTATTTTGGTACTAAGGTGGATGAAACAACTTCAATTAATTTAATACTTAATGTTAAGAGGTTAAGGTATATGAAAGCATGAGATTTTACTTATAAATTTTTATATGAATAATTTGAAGATGATTTGAGGCCACTACAATAATAATGTAAGGATATTGATACAAATGATTGAAAATAGAAAAGTGATGAAAGTTTTGGTGTATTTGAATAGGGGGAAGTATCCCAAATTATATACACTAAATGACCCTAGATTAGAGATTCCTACTAAGCTAATTAAGGATAATCATGGTCTCAAATGCACTAAAGTAAGAATTGAAGAAGCCATTATAGTAGCCATTTAAGTAGCTATTGAGGTAGCTACTAAAGCAACCATTAAGGGACCAATTCGTGAACCTATTAAAGTAGTCACTGAAGACCCATAAGCATTAAATGATTAAGAAGACCTAACATATAATAATAGAAAGTTAATAAATTTTAGTGAGTCGGGCTACTCATATGAAAAATTGCAAATGATATATTTGAATATGGTTAGAAAGAAGGATAAATAAATATAGGTGACTAGTTCATAAGTGATCATAACGTTGATTTAGGGGATAATGATTAATGTTGATGACGAGAAATTGATAGACTATAAGGAAGTTTCGATGATGAGAGGATGAAGCCAAAATATCCTCACTTTATTGCTGCAAATTTAGATGATGGCAAAGTTATTTTTAAGCAATCAATTATTTTTTAATTAAGTGAACAATTTGAGAATGGCTTTAAAGAACATGATTATCTAGATGAGGTTTGACTATATGTATATCAAAATAGATGACGTTTGACTATATGTATAGCAAAATAAAAAGCCAATGGTTACTGCAAAGTGTAAAATATGGGCAAATAATGGAATCTAATAAAAAATAGGCATGCATTTTATCAAAAGATATCAAAAGACACCCATTTATGGTAGAATAATAGATTATGTGGCACAATTCAAGAATAATCTTAGTTGTTTGGTACTGAGGTGGATGAAATAACCATTATTAATTTAATAATTAATGGTAAGAGGTTAAGGTATGCGATTTCACCTATAAATTTTTATATGAATAACTTGAAAATGGTTTGAGGCCACTATAAGAAAGATGTAAGGATATTGATGTAAACGATTTATAACAGAAAAGTGAAGAAAGTTAAGGCGTATTTGAATGATGAGCCTAAATTATGTAAACTAAATGACCCTAGATTAGAGATTCCTATTCAGGTAATTGAGGATAACGATGGCCTAATATGCACTAAAGTACGCATTGAAAAAGTCATTGTAATAGCCACTGAATTAGCTACTGAAGTGACCAATAAAGCTACCACTAAGTATTCATTGAAGCAAAACCCAAAAGTGAGGTTGACATGTAAGCACGGGCCTAACCTAACTCGGCCTAATCTGAAGTCAACAGGCTGGGCCTGATTTGACTGGGCTATAAGTCGAGGTCGAGCTTAAACTTAGGCCCTTCTGTCTAACTTGACTCGACTCAAAGCCCAATCTCGGTGTATTAAATGATGTTATTTTATATAGTGTAAAATGTAGTCATTTTACTTTATGTATTCAAAAATATTAATCGACATCGTTTTATGCTATGTAAAACGTCATTTAGGCTAGGTAATAATCTTTCTTCTTTGACTCCACTCCGCCAACCTAGTCCTCCTCTTATGAAATTTCATTTTCATCTTTCATCCTATTTGACTCCAGTCCTCCTCCTCCTCCTCCTCCTCCTCTAGTGGTGAAAAGCTCGGCGAATCTTTGTCAATGATGGAAAACTCCTCAACGTGGAAACCCTGACAATCCCACCAAATGTAAGTCCAATTTTTCTTTTGTTTTCGGTGTTTTCTATGTACTTTTTATGATTGTCTTGGCCTCTTGGGTTGCATGAATCATAGAGATGTCTTATAATTTTATCCTCAGTTATTAATTAATTCAATTTATAAATTAAAATTAAAAATTTGGAAAAATTGTGCCTGTTCGAAACTTATCAAGTTTCGGGCCTATTAAGCTTGGCAAATTTTAGGCTTGAACTTTTAGCTCATTGTCATCCCTATTTAACAGGATTCTCATCTTACACTTGAAACTATCGTAATAGATATTAACGTTATCGAGTCTAAAAGATTTGTCCCCCTCATAATTGAAGAGGAAAGTAGTTGAATATAGGAATAATCCATATGACTTATCCTATCCACATAACCACTAATATCTACATAATCATTAATCTTAAACTTCATCATCATTTCAATATGAGGAATGATGATCCAACAACTTTTACCCTCAAAATGTACTGATAAAAGTAATTAGGTCTCAATAAAATGAATAGGGTGAAGGTGTTAAAGAGATGGCAAGGTTTTTATCTACATTTGGAGTATGCGTGGGCATACAATCGGTTATCGAAGAGAATAAGTGGACCTTTTTACGGGAGGCTTATTAGTTATTATATGAAAAGGTAGCTATTTAATTATTGATAGCATGTCATTAACCATGTTGTCCTTAACTGCCACTTACACTGCTATAGCCTATACTTCCTCCCCAAGTTCACATGAGTCCATTTGTCACCTTCACCATTTCCACCATAGCCATATATAACCCACCACTTTCCTTTTCCTAAGTCAACAGTTCCATATGCAACCACATAATGATCAACAGAGCTGCGACCTTTGCCGTTCGCCAAAAAGGAACCGGAGTCCGGGCATGGCTGTTGTTGGACTCATCAGGACTGTCCCATGTGTTGGAGGAAGGAAAGTACGCCACCATGCGACGTACTGGACTGCCCGCACGTGATCTTCGTATCCTTGACCCGCTTCTGTCGTACCCGTCCACTGTGTTGGGTCGAGAGAGAGCGATTGTTATCAAATTGGAGCACATCAAAGCTATCATCACTGCTCATGAGGTTCTATTGTCGAACTCCAAGGACCCTTCTGTTGTTTCATTTGTGGAGGAGTTGCGTAGGAGATTGACGAGTCGTTACGAGGCGACCAAAATCCTAGTAAGTTCCTTTTTACATGAATTGTAAGTCCAAAATCAATGATATGAGTTAAGGTAATGGCAGTGATTTTTAACCTGTTACGTGTAAGAGCTAGGTATATAAATACTCAGTGTGGTGTTTGACTCAGAACGGCAAATTTTGATGTGCTCAGGACGAGACACGTCCAATAGAAGTCACGAGGTCCAAAAGTTTCCGGGGAGGGTCTACAAGATCTCTGCAGGGTCCTGAAAAACGAGATGTGTCAAGTAAGGTTCTTCCGTTTGAGTTTGTTGCGTTGGAGGCATGTATTGAGGCTGCTTGCAGCAGCTTGGATATTGAGGTGAGCGGTACTGACATTTTCTCTGTGTTGAGAGCTTCACTTTGCATAATTTTTAGCTTATGCTATGGTATTACAACTCTATTTCTTGTTTATTATTTCTCATTTCTCCACAAGGCTATGGCACTTGAAGAAGAGGCCTACCCTACATTGGATAAGTTGACTTCGAAGATTAGTACTCTCAAGTTAGAACGTGTGCGGCAAATTAAAAACCGTTTGGTTGATATAAGTGGCCGAGTTCAAAAGGTTGAGGACATTTAATCTGGAGAGATTTGATTAAGAATTTCCTGCAATTGTGCTTATGATTGCATCAATTTGACTAGACTTAATTAACGCAAATTGAATGCCTAATTGAATGCTCGTATATCTCTCAGGTTAGGGATGAATTGGAGCACTTACTGGATCATGATGTGGACATGGCTGAAATGTATCTAACGGAAAAACTAGTTCAACAACAGCTTGAAGACTCTTCTAACTCCACTTTGAATGAGGGGGATGACATTAATGATACAGATCTCCATGCTATCTTCGAGGACCAGTACTAACACTATGCTTTTCTTTTTCCTTTTTTTCCCAGATCATTTCGTATGCCAATTCACAATGATAATATCGTTGTATTAATTATTGATTCAGGATTCATGCTGAGGACTTGTTGCAAGTTCATGGAACTTCTACTAGGGATGAGATCAATGTTGCTGACAGCCCGGAGGACAATATGTCCAAAAAACATATCAGGGACAGTCATGGGACTAAAACTAGCTGCAGTCATAGTGTTATTGGCAAGCATTTAAATGTAGAGGAGCTAGAAATGCTGTTGGAGACATACTTTGTACAAGTTGATGGCATATTGAACAAGCTATCTACGGTATACAACTCGATTTCTTGCGAATCTCCATTCTCAGTTTTGCTTAATTATGTACCGACTGAATTCAAGGCATTTCTTACACTTATTATTTGTTTATCAACACAAAAGATGTCAAGCTAATGCAGTTTATGTCATGCGCATTGCTTCATATAGTCAGCAAGTATGCATTAGGAAGGAATCGTGAACGAAGGGCATTAAGCTCTGTAACTGATGCTCTAATCTATACGTTCTTTTTCAGAATGCTACGTATTTATGCTGGTCTAATATCTTGTTCTGTATGGTGAAGCTGAGGGAGTATGTGGATGACACAGAGGATTACGTGAACATAATGCTAGATGACAAACAGAATCAACTGTTGCGAATGGGGGTAATGATGACAACAGCAAATCTAGTGCTCACTGCTTTCATTGTGCTTTGTGGTGTTCTGGGCATGAACGTCAGGATCGCGCTGTTCAAGGAATCGGTAGAGACAGGAATGCCCAAGTTTCTATGGACTATTGGTGGAGGAACCGCAGGGACTATATTCCTGTATGTCATGGCCATAGCCTGGTACAAGCACAAGCGACTGATATAGCAAGTTCGGAAAATACCATGGATTTGATCTTTCCATCTCTACTCTCTCATACTTGTGAATTAGTATAAAATAAAGGTAGTCACTAGCCAGAATTTAATGGTCTGTGATGATGTGTTACTTAATAGGACTCTTGAAACGTACTTCTTTCTAAATTTAAACGAAGTATGATAAGCTCTTAAGGATAATTATTGCAAACAATTCGTAGAACTTCTGTAATTCTAATGACCCTGACGATGTTCTTCTTTTCACAGTAAACGCCTGACAAATTTGGTGTAATCGAAATCTTATCTTATATGAGTAAGCACCTAGGAGATTTCCACTCAATCCTCGTTTAACTCTTAATAGAAACAGTTTCAAATCCATCCGTATATTAGGATGTCTCATCTGCATGCATCACTATGCTTTTAGTCGACACCTATCGAAGTGAAAAATGCTTTTGTTTTACCATGCGTGTTCATCTTATGTCTTTTAACCGAAGAGTGATTTTTATTTCAGTTTGGAACGGTGAGCCGGGGGTTGAAGATAGAGTAAATAGAGTATCACTTTTTTGTTTCATAATATAATTATTTAAAGGTATATTATTTTTTTTGTTTAAATTATTTATGTATAAAATATATTTATTTATTTTATTAACTCATGTATAAAATAAAATTTATGAGATAAATGTATATCATAAATAAAATTATGAAAAGGTGATAATTATAAGATTTATTTTACATTTATTTATTATCTTTATATTATTTTTAGACATTGTTTTATTGACACTAAATATTAATAGATTAGAAAGACTAAAACATTTTGTGTTTCTTTCTTATAAAATAAATATTTTATCTCATAAATTAAAGTATAGAAATACTTAAATAAATGTAAAGATCCTTGTTATAAAACAAATTCACTAAATCAACTCGATATGAAATTTTAATTTAGAAAATTGTTTATGAAGCTTCTTATTATGATGATTGTGTAAGTAATCATTTGACTTGAGATCTCCAAATTATTTCATATAGCAATTGTTATGTTTTGATAATATTTATGATCTATCTTAGTCAAAGGTACCTCAATTAGTAGTTATTAGATAAATTAAAGGAATATGTTCAGTCTCCTAGTTAACTAAATTCATATGATTTGAATGAACTAGCTCATAATTATATGAATTTATAGGTAAGGTTAAGAATAATATATAAGATATGTTTTGACTAAAGTCACTAAATTGAGCTAGTAATCATATATAAAAGATATGATTGATAAAGTTGTTATCTACCTAGTTTAAGTTTTGATTGTTTGTTGAGCAAACTCAATATCATCTACATTTAAATAGGATCCTAACCTACTAAGAAGATTAGAATAATTTTTTCGAAATATTAGTAAGGGCTATTATTTTGAATAAAATAGTTGAAATAACTAAATATATTATTAAGTTCATTATCTTATTTAGTTGTCTTGGCGTATAACATATTACTTGCTTGCTTTACATTTATTTTGTTTTGTGCAAAAATTACCTTTGTTTAGTATAGCCAATACTAAGTTTTAGTTACCTAAAATTTCTAGACATAAGCTAGGGTTAAGAAAAGCTCTTAAAAATAATAAGAAAGTATGTACATTATGCGATTTTGTTATAATCTCTATTAAGGATTTGGTGATAAAATTTTAAGGATAATACAATATGATATAGATTTAAAAAATGTAATAACATTTAAATTGAATAAAATCTCATAAACTTTAGTGGTAACATGTAATATAGATGTTATTAACAATATGATAGCATAATGAAAATAGTCGCATAAAATAGAACTAAAAAGTATACTACCTTAATATAATTGTTTCACTCAATTTAGCCCAATAAAAGCATAAACAAGGACTATTTTTAAGGCATTTGCTATAATATAATAATAGTTATCATTAGAAGAAAATAAATGTATCACTTTTTTTTTCCAATACCTAATATGATAGGGATTGTATATATTTCTAATTTATACTTTTGAGTATTTGATAGTTAATTTAGATTTAATATTAGTGATAACCAATCCTAAAGTGCCCATCCTTTTATGTTTCTTACAATCCAGTGCCTAAGCTTTTAAAATTTTCAATCAAGTGACTAACTTTTTAAAACTTTAACAATTTAGTTCAAAACATTAGTTTCATTAGTAATTTGTTGATTTAGCTCGCGAAATCTTTGTTGTTCATAGTATATATGTAGATATCCACTTAAAAAGATTCTCTTTACTTCAGTCAAACCACGATCACTATTTTTCCAAGTGAGCATCTACATGTCATAAATGGCAAATATTTTGTTAGTCAAATTAACAAATTACTAACGAAACTAAAATTTTGAGTTGAATTATTAAAAGGATAGTCAAACAATTGAAAATTTTAAAAACATAGGCACTAAATTGAAAAAAATCATAAAAAGGTTAGGCACTAAATTGAAAAAAAAATCCTTAAAAAGTTGGGTACTATAGGATTGGTTATCCCTTGATATTATGATAATATTCAAGATATAATGAGAAATATATTGCTTAGTAAAAGTAGTTGATCTAAGTTTATACAAATAGTTTGCATGTGTTAGATTAAGGAGACTTATACTTATTATAAGCAGCAAGAATACAAATCTAAATATTTGAAACTATCCTTTTATGCCATATTAGCTAAATCAACATAATAAGAATCATAATGTTGCATACAAAAATATGTATATCCTTTGATTACGAATCATATGAAACTTGTAAAATTTATTAGGCTAAATTATGACCAAATCAACCTTTAATGAAATAACAATTATGGTATTAAATTGTTAAATCTTATACATATGACATATTGGATATAATAACAATTTATAAAGGATAGAATATGTATTAAATAAAATATTAAATTAAAACTTTAAAAAGATCAAAGTATTTAAATCAAAGTAAAAGTTAGGCATTGAAAATACTAAATCACTTTGATGATATCGATATGGAAAGTTATAAATTTTTCCTACTATCTATAGAGATTAAGATTCTCTGATGAATACTTTCACATATAAATTCCTTAATTATATGGTTTTGAGTAAGGAGGAATATACAATACTGAATATCATCTGATATAATATTTCTTTCTTTTGTAGTTATACCTAATGTAACAACTTGCCTTTGATAGTTCTAATTAAATCAATTAACAAGATTCCACATTAGAAGTAGAACGGTAAGACTTTAAATTTTTCATGGTTACGTTAGCAAATCAGGTCAGGATCTGATCCCAACCGCAACAGAATAATTGAAAAAATTTTGTGTAACGTTTGATTTCTTGAAAACCAAGATCTCTTAATTTTATAAAATGATTAACATAAATCATAATAAAGGGGAAACTTAATTCGATTCTTATTATGAAGCTTGATCTTTTCTTATCATATCCTTTGAACCTTCCAAAACTGATCCGTCTTAATTGTCATAGCTGTATAAATATCCAACCTCTAATGGTATCCACATAATGAGTTGAGAGAACTCTGTAACTCATACAGAAAGGGTTAGGCAAGAAGTGCTAGTTCCATTAAAGCCTAAACCTATTTATAAAAAGTTTTGAACATTTTAGTAATTTAATTGAAATTAAATTCTAATATTAATTAATAGAAATTATGCGTCAATTAAATTCAATGTCTCATATTGATTCTTATTTATTAAATATCTTATATTTAATCATAAAGTTTCTCAAACTTTACAATCAAGTCCAACTTGATTAAAATAACTTTGCTTTGTTCAACCCATTATATATGTGAGGCCCATTAGGTTCCTAAATATGTCGACAATGATTACAAATTATAATTCTAATTTATGATTATAATTAGATAAATTAAAACTCCTTTTAGTTTATCTTTAATTCCCTAATTAAACAATTTATAATCATAGATTAAGATTAGCGTCTAGTAACATGTCATGACCACTTAAATATTTAGAAATGTCAAAGTGGTTTTAACTAACTTTTTCGTGCAGATTTTTTTAAATAATTCAATAATTTCATCAACCAATGTTTCGATTAGATATAGAGCATAGAATTAATATCTACTCTATTTTTAGTGCAATCATATTAGTTCTCGCTATTAGCTATTGATTCAATTAATAAAATTTGTAAACTATTTACAAAATTTCATTCACCTTGTCCAAGGATTCCTTGAATTAATATTAATCGAGAACAATGGAACATTCTCCATAATTACTTTAGGGTGATGAGTCATATCTTAATCACTCAAATACCTCCATATAGTTTATGCTACATCCATTGACTACCGATTAAATGACCTATGATTAAATAGATCATAAGTAGTATCAAAACATTGCTATCCCTATACAAGATAACTTTGGTGACATCAAGTCATAGGATCACTTATATAATCATCACAATAAAAATTCTACAGACATACAAGTAATATTCTTTTCTCACATTGAGTCTGTTTAGTGAACTTGTTCTCTATTAAGCACTCACATGTTTGTTTAAATATCATTATACTTTAGCCTATTAGATTG
Source organism: Erythroxylum guanchezii (assembly GCA_025629825.1). Lineage (NCBI taxonomy): Eukaryota > Viridiplantae > Streptophyta > Magnoliopsida > Malpighiales > Erythroxylaceae > Erythroxylum > Erythroxylum guanchezii. Next base: position 36,093,654 of record JAOTAX010000197.1, read on the forward strand.
ACTATTTCCTTCACAAAGAAAAACATCACGAGTGCTTTTGTATATATGGTGACTTTTGTATATGTAATAATTTTATGCTTGATTAAATTTCTTTTATCTATATACATGGATAATTAATTGAATATCTCTATTATTCTTGATATTGAATTATATTTTATGCATTAATTAAGAGTGACCTAATCATTGTCGTGATATGGACAATTACTTATGTGTGTAATCTTATTATTGTTATCTAATGCCATAAATGTTTTATCATCATCAAAAAGGGTGAGGTTGTTGAACAAAGGAAGGTTCTAATCAATGTTTTGATGATAACAAAATATAAATCTACTAATGAGTTTGTTATTTTGATGAGAAGTTTTATAAGAAAAAGATGATATCATACATAATTCAAGAAGATACTTCGTGAAGATGATAAAAGAGAAGATGATATTGATTGTTTTATTTTGTTCAATTTAACATTTTAGGAATCTTTTTTTAATTTTTTGGGATTTTCAAAATTATACATTGCTTTTATGAAATTGATGATTGGATATTGTATTTATGCTTATCTTTTTTTCAATTCCAACCACTAATTTGTTCCAAACCTACTATTGTTTGCTTTTCTTGAATTTTTTTAACTTATGCATAATATTGAAATTCGATATTTTTCAAATTACATATAATTAGGGATGTTTCTATCAAAATTGACATTTTTTGCCTTTAAATGTCTAATAGCACTCTTTATTAAGAAAGTTTATCAATTTTGATTAAATTTGTTTTAATCTTTTAAGCAATTTAGCTTGATGAATAAAACTTTATATTTTACATTCTTAGATAAATAATTTCTTTTTTATGATTCCAAAAAGGGCGGATAAAGATTGGTAACATTAGCTTTTGGAGGAGTGATGAAATTTAGGGGGACAGACTTCTGTATATGTGGTGACTTTGTTATATATATAATATTTTTATGCTTGAGTAAATTTCTTTATCTATATGCATGGATAATTAATTGAATATCTCTTTTATGATTGAAATTGAATTATATTTGATGTATTAATTAAGGGTGAGCTAATCATTATCTTGATATGGACAATTACTTATGTGCTTAATCTTATTACTGCTGTCTAAAACTGTAAATGTTTTACCATCGTAAAAAAGGGAGAGGTTGTTAAACTAAGAAAGGTTCTAATCAATGATTTAATGATAACAAAATATAAATCTACTAATGAGTTTGTTATCTTGATGAGAAGCTTTATGAAAACAAGACGATATCATGTATAATTCACTAACATACTTCATGAAGATAGTAAAAGGGAAGACGAAGTTTGAAACTTAGAATGTGTAGATCAAGTTAAGAACAAAAGAATAGTAAGGCACATCAAAGTCATTTTATATTTTTTAATATTATTTGTAATTTTACATTGTTAGTTTGGTAATCTTAAAGTTTAACCATGTATAAACATTTCATATCTTACATAAGTCTCTTCACTCATCAATAGATGTAAAATCTCTATTTTAATTGAAAAGTCTCTTACTCTTTTAAACATTCTTTAAGGGATGTTTTGAATGTTAGTTTAATTATATCTACATTAAATAAATCAAGTTTAAGTATATAAAGTTGTTAAATATATGTTTTTTTGGAAAATTGGTCAACCAATATAGGTTAGTAGTCAACTAATGCAAAAGTGTAATAAGTGAGTTTGCTAACATATTGGTTGGCCAATATAATGTTGTGGTCAACCAATGTCTCTCTAAAACACATTGGTCAACCAATATGCATGAGTGGTCAACTAATGTCTCAAAGACTAGTGAATTATAATGATAGACTAACATGCTACACTAGTTAACCAATACTTTGCAACTAGTCATTGTAACAGTTGTTTTTTTAAAACATTAATAGCTAGTAGGAGTCTTGAAACCTTATAAATATATGTTTTCTCATTAGTTATTACATAAAGAAGCATTTGAATATCATTACCTCATATTTTTTTAAGTGAGCCTCTGTAAGTTATCAAAGTGATAAAGTAAGATATTTTGAATTGTAAGCTTTGGTTAGGTAGTATACTATTAGACTCAGGGGTGCCTTAAGTGACATTGAGATCCTCTTCACCATAAAGAAAGATTGTAAAAAGAGTTCCTTTTTGTTGAGAAAAGATTATACAAAGGTTGTTTTTTGCCTTGAAAGGAGAATAACAGTGGAATTTTAAGAAGTGTCTTGGAAGTGGATCTAGGCAAGGTTTCTTTGTTAAACTACTAAATTGGTTTATATTTTCTCTTCCCTTGCTCTTTTACTTTATTAACTGAAATGCATTATTGCAATTTATTCTTTTATTTCATACTTTCATCCTTTATAATTGTAAGCATCAACATTTTTGAATCAGTATCTTTTAGTTAAATTTTGTAAACACCCAATTCACCCCCCCCCCTTGGATGCCATTAAATACTAATAATAGAGAGGCAAACTAGTTTTAAATTTCCTTGAAATTTTGTCTCTTACTTTTTTGGTTGAAATTTTGATTCTAGTTTCGCTATTTATGTATGTGAATAAAAAGGAAAGCATAAGCAGAGATGGAAATGGTTCGGGTTATGGTAGACTGTAAGCCTTAGGGGTGACCTGAGAGTAGTTGAAACCCGGTTGAGCTTAGGTCATAACCAAAACAATGTCATTTTGGCAGAAGAGATTAGACCTTTCAAATCAATTCAAAATTTGAGCTCGACTAGAAGTCCAATCAATCCAAGCCTAATTTGTTGACTTTGGGTAGACCAGGACGAGTCTTTTTTGCCATATTTAACTGTAAGTTATATCTTATTATGTTGTTTACATCTTAAGTTATATGGGGTTCATTAATAGGTTTTTCATCTATAAGAAGTTAGAAAAGCCAACTTTTTAGTTTACCATCATGTAGATAACAATATTTAACTCGAGTCAAGTCATCAGGATCTATTTTAGCCTAATTCCTAATTAATTTAGCAATACTTATCAGTTTAATGAGAAGTTTCTAAAAATGAATTTAGATGCTCAACATACCTGATATCTTGATTTTGAATGTTTGGCTATAGTAATATCAAGTCTAACCATATTGTATCATTGTTGTAAATGAATGCATAAACTATGACGTTTATGTTTCCAAATTAAATGAATGCATACACTGATGTTATTGTTAATACTAATGTTATGGTCGATCTAGCAATGGTTTTACTTTTGTAAATGTTATGATAGAGGCCTAAGAATTTGACCATAGAACCAACCTATCAAATATATTGTTTTTAGGAAAGAGAAGATTACACTATCCAATTATTGATTGATCTAGGCCATCTTGAGTTATTGGACACATAAAAAATTTAAGAAACAAATCAAATTAGTAAGAAGAAATTTGGAAAAGGAAAAATGAATCAATTATGTTTATTAATAATTCATACAACACCATCAAACTAAGATAATTAAAAATCTATAGTCATTTTCTTATAACATAATTTACATGTATCCACTTAACAATGATGAAAACTCCTATAATAGCATTTTTCTATAATAACATTTACTAAGATTTGGTTCTTAATATTTAATTCTTTAGTCTCTTTTAATAATAAAGGAATGTCAAACTTTATGCTCTTCACTTAGTTTTCAATCTCATTAGTTTTCTTAAAATGACAACTTTAAACTATATTTTGCTCTACCTGATATTTCGCTTGCCTTTGTTTCACCCTTCCTTTTTAAAATATCTATCTCACTTCTTAATTTGTGAATTATGTTAATAGCCCTTTGAGAAAAGTTCTTATCATGCTATCTAAAGAAATCAGATTTCTTAACCTGGAAGGATATGAACCCATACCAAATAATGATATTAATATATTTAATTCATATATAAAATTAAAAATATTTTTAACTAGATAATTAGGATAACCCAAAAGCATCTTATTTAGGTTATAGTCACTTCATGATGTCCTTAGTCAAGTATCTCACTCATAATAACGTATGACACTTTAGTGCAATTTTTGTGAATATGTTTCTAGATAAAGAGGCAGAATCTATATAGAAATTATTTAACTCACAATATAAGCATAAATATTGTAAAAACATAAACATCTTTCAAATAACAATAGAAAGCCATATTTCTCTTATAATTGATATAGGTGCATAATTTTTGCTCATATATCTTTAAAGACAAGTTCATCTAAGAAACTGAATACTAATAAGACATGATCAAAATGCCATAAACCAACTACAAGCTAACATAAAGCAATTACAAGGAATAAGAAGTTCTCTAAGACTATCTTCTTAATATAAGGTTAAAATGTTAGTACTACTTAACAAAACAATTTACAATCTTTTGAAACATTAATAAATTGATAATGCTTCTTACCTAAGCATAGAACAAGGAAAATTATATTAAAATTCAATCATCCGAAGCCAATATGATGATATATGATAAAAGAATATATTAGAAATTAATGTGAATCTTATCAACTATGATACCCTTTTTAAGAATTTAAGTTTAATGGAAAATCACAAAAAAAATCTGTCAAGTTATAACTAATTGATTGTTATTATAGTCATGAGTAAAATAAATAAACTATTTCTTAATATTATTCATCTCTTGTACATTTGTTAAGGTACACTTAAGTACAACGATTTGATTGCATCATTGGAGATTGATAATAAGAACTTAAACGTGACTATTATTACTTTATAAGAGAAAGTACTTGAAACTTGTGTATAAAGTGAATCACAAAAACTATGAGTTTCCATATTAGAAATGAAGAGTAGAGAAGTACAACAAAAGGGAACTCAATCTACAATAGAGAAGACCCAGAAATGGGTAGTCGTGTGTTGTTATTGTAAGATATTTTGTGGCCCATTTGAGTTATGGATTTGAGTCTATTGGAAATAGCCTAAGATCATGGTTATTGGGTCTCAAAGAGTTGAACTCGAAAGGGTCCCAGACTCTTTCCCTCTCTCCTTACTATTAACCCAAAAGACATGTTGTTTGGTGATTTTCGTATGTTTTAAGAAATCACTAAAGAGGTTTTTCTGAACCATTAAGAAAACCAAATTTTGACAGAAGACTAAAGGTAGAGAGGGAATAAACTTTTGATCAAGAACCTCAAAAGACATGGATTCAGGTTTGTTTACAATGTCTATGTAAATCAATCCATAAATGTCTAATAATTGGTATTAGAGCAAGGTTGTTGCATTACTGTTTTCGTTTCTAGAATATTGTGTTCGTTCAAGTTTGCCGTGTTTATTTGCAAAAAAAGTTCTTATTTCTATAAAGACATGTTTATGCTTGTTGTAAAAGAACCGAAAAGCTTGGTTCTTGAAACAAAAACGTTTGGTCTTACTGTAAGTTTTCATGAATCAATTCGAGGTTGTTGTGTTCTGTTTCTTCAAAGATGTGTTTACTGTAACATCCCACCCCCTACTGGAAGGGTCAAATAGTAAATTTGGCATAGGCTGAGATTGATAGGGCTTTCT